>CANDYM010000226.1:53899-90899 GCA_947397865.1 Polietes domitor
CGCTATTTAATTTGAGGCAAATCAGTTCAGATTTAGATATAGCCCAATACAAATGTCGCTCCCGATTTGACCTTTTCCGTTCTATAAGCCACATATTGTACCTGATTTTCTTCAAATTCGGCGTAACACCTTATAATCTAACTGGAAACACCTGTGGCGAAAGCGGGCTAGATAGGTTCAGATTTAAATATAGTCCCCATATAGTCGTATCATGTATCATATAGTCGGCCATGTCCGACTTTAGCCTTTCCTTACTTGTTCATTTTACGAATATTTTACTCTAGACAAATGGTCAGAATTGAACAAGTGAACCGACACGCACACTAGATTCAAAAATTATTTCCCGTATTCCCGGGAAATTTAAAATTTTTCCCGGGAATTCCCGGACCCCAAACACTAGTTCCAAGTCATGTTACGAGATATACATTTATTTGCCATCATGCGTATCCATGTGTTGTGATCTTCCAGGATTTATATGGCCTTGCGGGTAACAGTTGAGTGCATATGTTGCGATTTCGTCGGGCGGTCTTCTCAGAATATGGCCAATCCAGGTCCATTTGCGCCAGCAAATTTCGGAATCAATTGTTTTGCAGATGGCCATCAAGAAAAGTTGTTCGTTGGCTACCCAATTTGGCCAGTATCCGGCGAATATTTGTTTCAGGCTCTTATGGTATATAGAAGGACTGAAATTTCCAAGCTTTGTTGATTCTTTCTTTCATCGATCAATTGTCCTTGGAGTGTTAGGGGAGTCGAAAAGTGGAATATTTTCATACAAGATGCGGCAAAAATTAGAAGGAATAGAGCTAGGACCTTGAATATTGCACACATTCCTTATATCCTCAAATTAGATCAAAAACAATTTTTTTAAATCCGCCCCAACCACGCCTACATCCCATGTAAGTTAAAATAAAAAACGTCCTAAATTTCTTATTTTAATATATATGTTAATACAAATCATTACCAGTGATTTCACTTGAGTACACAATTAATCAGTTCCACGCCCAAATAAAAAATTTAGTTTTTTACGATTTTTGAAATTTTTGATAAAATTTATTTTATTTTTTAATCAATGACAAACGGCTATTATAACTTTATAAATATCTTAAGATTAATATGGGCCCAATATTTACATGCGCTCGCATGCCATGAAACCTTACATCCCTAAAGTAGGCTTTAAATAAATTGTCCAAAATACATTAACAGAAAACAGCGAATCAACTATTGCTTCATTTTTGGATTAGAAGGTTTTACCACTTCAGTAATTAAATCGATGTTGGCAGCTATAAGCAGAATATTCTTTTTAAAATTAATTAATAAGACAATAGTTTAGCAATATTTGTAAATGCCGAGACATCGGTCGGCATCGCGAATATAGTTTTATACTGTAGAAAATTAAAAATGCTAAATAAATACAACCTTCAGGTAAACCTCTGTCTGAAAAGGAAGGCAAAAACGTAATAACACGCAAAAGAACACCCGAAGAGCTCATATTTTACACGATCTAAATGAAATTTCAATACGATACGCGGTTTCCGAGATACATCCTAATAAAATAACCTCTATTATGATGAAAATTTCAACTATTTTAGCATTTATGAATATTGGCAAAATATTTATTATATATATTAGAATAATCATATTCATGGAAATGTTCTTTGCATGTTTGAAATTTTTGAGTTTTCGCCGCTGATAATATATACACTGTGTGTCGTATCTCGAAATATTCAACGCAGACCCCATAAATTATATAAATATTATATGTATCCCGGTAAAATTCTAAGACGACTTTGTCATATTCGTATGTCTGTCTGTTGAATGCACGCTAACTTCCGAACGAAATGAGTCTAAATGTATCTAACAGTTCTAGATCGTTTGGAATTGAAAGTGGGCGAAATAGACCCAAATGGAAAATGTTTTCTCTACCAGGGACTGAAAATATTAAGATTGTTTAAGCAAATTGTTTGAAAATTCCTGCTTTAAATGCATTTCAAACTTGTTGAGCACATTGTAGAGTGAAGGCGCCAGAAATTAAGTAATAGATTTAGCGGTTGAAATGGGATAAAAATGATACCAGTGGTAGGACAACAGCTAGAAAATAAATTGGAATGCATATCCCTCTAATTAAAATATAGAGATTTTTCGAAATTCGTACTTTTTAGGAATACAATTGAAAAAGGGGGATAAAGATGGTACCACCCAAACTGTTGAAGTTGAAATCATGAAATTCGGTGTATACATTCATCTGACTGTATAGAAGCGAAACATAAAGGAACTTTTTGAAATTTGTACTTGGGGATAAAAATACCAACCGAACAGCAGCAATTAGAATAGTTAAACTCGATATGTGTACTGTTCTGACTGCGTAGACGTGCAAAACAAGTGATATATTTTGATATTCTGGATCAAGTTGGTACTAAGCAATAGGCTGTAGCTAGAATCATGATATTAGTAGAGTGCAATCCACTTTGGACGCTAAACATTATGGATCTGCAAAAATAGTATTTTTCCTATCAAAATGGTACAGACATTTGATTTGGTAGATGGAATCAAATAAATGCAAATGGGGGAAACGGGCGTTGAGGGAAAGAGATTTTCTCGAATGACTACTGATAACACTGTCAGACAGTCCATATTACACTTGAACCAGATGATATACTTCTCAAACTATAAGTGAAATGAATTTCATTGGCGTTTTTTGTGTTTCATTTGATCGTCCCGTTGTCCCTTCGAAGGACTACAACGGGCAACTGAATGAGGAACTGAAAAACTAATAACGCCAATTAAATCCATTTTGGTTTTAGAAGTGTAACAAACATCAAATATTTTGGGCATAAATTTGAAAATTCCGGCTCATGTTTATTATACCCTCACTCTACAGAGTAGGAGGATATATATTATTTGGGACAGAAAAAAGTGTAACGCATTGAAGGAGTGACTTAAGGCCCTAAGTATGTTTGGATCAAATCCGTTTCACAACATTTTAAGAAGTTTGATCCATGTCCGTCCGTCCGTCCGTCTGTCTGGCTGGCTGTTGTACACGATAACTCTCGAAAGGAGTTAAGGAATCAATTCAAACTTTGTACATGGTAATATTTTCCCAAACTTAAGTTCGCAGATGAGCGAAATTGCCACACCCCCGGTGGTACGTCCCACATAACGTGGCATAAGCCTTGGTAAAAATAAAACCGATATAACCTTCATACGGTTAGTCAAAATCAGTTCCAATTTGATATTTGAAAATGTTTTTCTAAACTAAAAAATATTTATGCCACGCCCCTTCTAGTACCTCCCACACAAATGTCTCTACCCTAGTAAAATGAAATCCTTTATAACTCAATATACCGGTTCCTGAAATTTATTATGACTTCATATTTGATAATGTTTTTACAATTATTTACGAATATGGAAGCTGGGTCCAATTGCCACAAACTTCCAATACCTCCCACACACATAATCCGGCACTAAGTAAAATATAATTCCTTCCATACACAAGTTCTCTGAGAGTGAGGGTATTTGTAAGTCGGTATAAACGACTGAAACTTACTTACTTGTCAGGTTAAAGGAAGATAAGGAATTGGAAGGAGGAAATAGGAAAGAGGGAGAAGTATTTGTTGACGTCTGTTTTGTATATCTGGCAGTCATAATTGGCAGGAAAGATCATAGGGTGCGATTGGGTGTATTTAAAATATTTTTTGAAAAATCTTACAATTTGAAATAGTAAACCAAAATCGTAATGTGTAAATAAAATATCTAAATTTTCTTAATATGGTTCTGCATTTCTATACAACGTCGATAGCCTCTAATCTACCGTTAATACTGTGGAATGCACTCCGTGGTGGAGGGTATGTAAGATTCGGCCCTACCGAACTTAAAACCGTCTCACTTGTTTGGAAACGTCAACGAAAATTACTTACAAAAATTCGCAAAATGTTGACGACTTTTACTAAACCACTGTCTTTCTGTGAAAGGGATATTAGCAACATTTGTAGTTTAACGTATAACCAGGCTCGATCGGGTTTATACATATATAGTCCAAATACTGAAGGTACCCCTGATGAAAATTCTAATTTGAAACTCACACATGTGAGAGTTGGCAATGGTGTGTTTTGTTATTTGGAGAATTCGGAATTTGTAGTCCTTAAATAATTATTGTATTTTAAAATTGAGTTTATACCAATGAGTCCCTATGCTTTCCGAATGCACAGTTACGTTATGTTGGATGTCTGGTTTCTTAATTAAGTTTGTTCCAACCTTTTTTTCTTACGATGTAATTAACAAAAAATAAATAAAATGTTTTTGAGTGTACACCATTTAATCTATACATATATTATATATACCAACTATCTGAATTAAATTCTAAGCTAGTCGATAAGTACACATGGACTTGTTTTTAATCCTGAAATCACATTGTACATAATATATGTGTGTGTATGTACATAAATCCTGTTTTATTAAATCTATAAATTTTAAATAAATATTTTAGTAAAAACCCAAGGAAATTATGAAGTATCAATTAAAGGTATTGCAAGGTAAGTATGCACTTATGTTTGTATGATACGTCAGATTGCACAAGGTTTTATATCCTTCTCTTTAGAATATTCATCGGCTTATGTACGTGGAGATTTTCGATTTTTATACACTCTTCGAGAGTATTATGTTTTTGTGCATTTTTTGTAACAGCCAAAAGGAAGCGAGGTAGACCCATTGTTATTTACACTGATCGAGTTACAATTTGATTTAGCAATGTCCGTCTGTTTGTCCGTCCGTCTGTCTGTCCATCTATTCTTGTAATCAGAGTAAATGTCGCAATTATACCCAGAACCAAATGAAACTTTGCACAACGAAGTTTTGCGGGATAAGGACGAACGCTACTTAATTTGAAGAAAATCTGTTCAGATTTAGATATAGGCACCATACTAATTTCACTGCCGATTTTAATCTTTTCAATCTAGATAACACATATTTTGACTGATCTTCTTTAATATGTAAAAATGTATTTTTTTTAATAAAGCCAAACAAAAACAAATAAAACAAGTAAGAAAGACTAAAGTCGGACGGAGCCGAATATATAATAGCCTACACCACTCCCTGCGTATATACATCGCTTTTATTACTAATCCCAGGTGTTTCATGGGAGCAATTTTATGTAGTTCATATTAATTATACAGTATAAATTCATCTTTCGTCATATTTAACGAATATGGTAAATAATTGATCCAATTTTCCGGCAGACAAATACAAATTATGCAGTAGTAATAGGATGAATCGGACCGACATTTGAAAGGAGGCCTATAACAACACCGGCTCAAAACATGGGCCTGTATATTTCTCATTCACTGTAGGTATTCATAGTTGAAATATATCATGATCCGATGTAAAACGTAGTTTCTAGAGCTGTATTAGAGTAGAATGGGTTATTGGGTTATTTCAAAGAGTGGACACATATATTTGACTTTGTATTCTGAAATATAATATAATCTGCAAAATTTGAAAAAAAAAAAATCCGATGTAAAATTTGCGTTCTTGAGGGGTAAAAATTAAAATGGGGCCAATTGTAAGGGCTCTACATTAAAAAGAGGTTCCATATAGATCACTTTCAAAGTAGGTATTCTTAGTTGAAATATGACATGATATGCAAAATTATATCGTGATCTAATGCACGATGTGGGTTATAGAGATGTAATAGAGTGGAATGGGGCACAATTTTTATGGGGGTTATACCAAAATATGGACCCATATATTTGACTATCATAATATGTCTTCTTAGTTGGAATATATAAGGGCTATATCTAAATCTGAACCGATCATACCCACTTTCAGCATAGGTGTTTCAAGTTCGATTATAAAATTTTGTGCTAATTTTAAAGAAAATCGGGTACAATATGTGGTTTATAAAGCGGAAGAAGTGAAATCGGGAGCGACATTTGTATGGGGGCTATTCTAAATCTGAACCGATCTTACCCACTTTCTGCATATGTGTTTATAGTTGGATTATAAGATGTTGTGCCAAATTTAAAGAAAATTGGGTACAATATGTGGTTTCTAGAGCGGAAAATGTCAAATCGGGAGCGACATTTGTATGGGGTCTATATCTAAATCTGAACCGATCTTATCCAATTTTTGCATAAGTGTTTCTGGTTGGATTATACGATGTTGTGCCAAATTTAAAGAAAATTGGGTACAATATGTGGTTTCTAGAGCGGAAAATTTCAATTCGGGAGCGATTTCAAGAAAGTAAATAAAACCTCAAGATTTTTTACAAGGCTAAGTTCACGCCCGTGACGATCTAGTTTGTGGTATATCTGCAATATTTAAAACGCTAAGATATATTTATATTTGCAATAATATTTTGATTAAGTCGAGGTTTTCAATTGGCAATAGAGTAAAAATCTCAGTCAATGAATATGAAAGATATTTAAACATATTTAAGCAAAAGTCTCACACCCGTTCCAATGGAATCAACCATATCCTACAATTTTAAAAATTGTTAGCGTCGAGTCCAACTATATTCTTTCCTATTGGCCATATTCGAGTGAACTGGCTGAGCGTATTATCGTCCGATGCTAACGAAACTTGACACAAACGATTTTTGCAAGTCAAGGACGGACGCTATTATTATAATTTGAAGCAAACCGGTTCAGATTTACATATAGCCTCCATACATATGTTGCTCCCGATTTTACTTTTTCTGCTCTAGAAGCCACATAATTTAAGCGATTTCGGTAAAATTTTGCACAGCACCTTATAGCTAAGATAGAAACATCTGTGATGAAAATGTGTCCAATCGGTTCAGATTTAGATACAGCCAGCATACAAATTTCGCTCCCCACTTGACATTTTCCGGCCTAGAAACCGTAAATATAGCTCCCATACAAATTATTTATTCTATTCTATTTTTTACGATTTTGTTTAAATATTTTATCCAAAAACCTACCAAAATGTCAATGAAAATCATGAGAATGATTATGTCTTCTTTAGTTTATAACAATAAAACAACCAAGAAGAAGCAGTTCTAATTCTGATTAATTCTCTATCCTACAAATACATCCACAGTGTTGAGACCAAACCAAATTGAAGACCCTTTTACAGCACTTTGCTGAACATTACAAAAATGAACAGAAAAAGACTTACCAATGCCGACAGCAGTACAAACATGAGTATTGCAATACCGAGAACCACCAGCAAATGTAATTTCTTTATCGTGCAGTGGTTTAAATGTCGTTAGACAAGATGATGATAATGGTGATGCCAGTACTCAGGATAGTAATTGAATAGTGGAAGAACTGGAGAAGAGAAGAGAACGATGTTACCAAACTATTTACGCATCACATCACAACGGAATTGGAATTAGTGCCATTGCCTTAGTCTATGGAGATAGATAGGGATAGACGACAATATATTTGTAACTCGTTCGCACATGTGTTTAAAGTCGTCTTTTACATGTCCTCTTGATATACGACAACGGGCAAGACATTCTTATAATTGATCCAAACAAACAATTACAATTGGATGACTTGGATTGGAAGTGGAAAACATAATTGAGCAGCAAGCTTTCCCGAGAAGAATTGTAGAGGCTCATACACATCCATACATATGTACATTAGGATGGGTCACAAAAATAAATTGCTGCGGTCACCCGCCAGAAATGATGATTGGGTTGTTTAATGATGACCTGCAAAACAACTCGTCGCTGGGTCAAGCCGTCTGTGAGCTAAACGCTCCCGAAAACACCACTAAATATCATGTTATTCCAGTGTAATTTGTTATACCCTCCACCTCCAGGAGGGGGTTATATGCACTTTGTCATCCCATTGTAACATCTTGATATATTCAACGGATAAAGGAATTGTTCACTAATAAGCACTGGGGAAATTACCACAAATCTTTAAATTTTTCAAATTTTTTGATTTTTAGTAACGTGTAATCACAAAGAAGCGCAAAGAAGATTAAGCGGGTGAAATGGGATAAAAGGGATAAAAAATGGTACCATTGATACGACAACAGCTAGAAACATGAAATTCGGTGTGTACATCACTACAATTACGTAGACACGTAAAATATACAGATTTTTTGAAATTTGTACTTTTAAGCGATACAATTGTAAAAGAGGGATAAAAATGGTACCAACCAAACCGCTGAAGTAAAAATCATGAAATTCTGTGTATGCATTTATCTGACTGTGTAGACGCGAAACTTAAAGGATATGTACTTTTGGGCAGAAAATGGAACGAAAAATGGTACCAATCAAACGGTTGCAGTTAGAATAGTGAAATTCTGTGTGTATATTGCTGACACGAAATATATACATATATTTCGATATTCGTACCTTTAGGATCAAAACGGGATAAAATTGGTACCACGGAAACGGTCAAAATTAAAAAAAATGATAAAAGTGGTACCAAGCAAACGGATATAATATATATATATAATCATGAAATTAGATGTGTTCATCCCAATATGGAAGCGAAAAACACCAGATCTGTGAAATTTGTACTTTTTTTTATCAAAATGATGCAGTCACTCTGTTTGTAGCTGAAACAAGAAATTGTAAATGTTTCTCCCTAATGACAACTGACAATACACCTAATAATTAGAGTACATTTTGAAGATTGCTCACTCATGCTCACTTTTTGATTACAATTGCAGTATTATATATGTAAAATTTTAAATTTATTTAAAATAGTGCGCATAAGTATGGCTTATAGTTTAAAACAGGAAAAAATTAAAATTATCACAATTTTCAAAAAATAATATGGTGGAGGGTATACAAGATTGGGCTCGACCGAACTTAACGCCTTTTTATTTGATTATGTTGCATTATTGTTCAATGTTTTTTTAATTAATAGACCATTGGAAGTACTTTAAATACAAACTTTTATTTTTGTCTTAGAATTATATTTATATTTAGTTTTGATCGTTTATATTGATTTTTCAAAGTGAAAGCTAAAAACTCATATTTATTGTAAAAATATAAAAAGTGTTATTTGAAATAAATATAAGGAATCAATACCTTTCGAATGATGCCTAAATGACGTCATTAACTCCGTTTTTTTAAATAATTTAATACAGCAGATGGGTTTCAGAGGGTCAAACATTTTAAGCTCTTTTTACAAACATAAGCGCTGTGGTGCAAAGTGGTTCACACTCAAAATCCATCGGCCAAAATTCAATAACAATTTAGTTCCAGCAGACATTTTTGAGTTGTTAAAAACAAAAAATTAGACAAGGATGATTATTTTGATATATTAACATCGAGCAATCGGATATATTTTAGAAATCGGCCCAAAGTTGACTTATTTTTATATCCTCCACCTCCAGGATGGGGGTATATTCACTTTGTCATTCCGCTTGTAACACCTTGAAATATTCATCGGAGACCCCATAAAGTATATATATTCTGGGTCATGGTAAAATTCTAAGACGATATAACCATGTCCGTCTGTCTGTCTGTTGAAAGCACGATAGCGGCCGAACGAAATGAGCTCGGAGGTTCAAATTTTTCCTAAATGTGTCCTATGGTTGTAGATCGGTTGGGATTGAAAGTGGACGAAATCGGCCCAGAGGGAACAATTTTTCCCTCACAAGGACTGAAAATTCCCCTAATATTTAGAGTATTTCAGCATGTTTTTTGAACTTATTAGCTTGTATTTACTTGATATTTACAATGCGCATTCCCTTTATAGAATAAAAAGGCACCATAGACTGATTTTTATTTGTATGGGACAAAAAGGGATAAAAAAATAAATAAAAATCAAACGACAACAGATAGAAGCACGAAATTTGGCGTGTACATTCCTCTAATAGAGTAATATAAAAGTATTTTTTGTAAATTCGTACTTTTAAGGGGGTAAATGGTGATAGAGGGATAAAAATAGTACCAACCTAACGGCTGCACCTGGAATAGTGAAATTCGATATATACATTCCTCTGATTGCGTAGACGCGTAAAATAAAAGAACTTTACAAAATTCGTACTTTTTGGGGTTCAAATGGAAAAAGGGGAAAAAAAAGTATACATTCCTCTGACTGCGTAGACACGAAAAATAAAACGTTTTTTCCAAATTCGTACTTTCAAGGGATACAATGGCTACAGGGGATAAAAATAGTACCAACTAAACGAATACAGCTAGAATGATGAAATTCAGTGTGTACATCCCTCTAATTGTGTAGATACGTAAAATAAAGAGATTTTAGATAGTCGTACTCTAGAGGGGGCAAAATTGGAAAAAGGGGATAAAAATGGTACCAATAAAATGGCCGCTGATAGAATCGTGGAATTCGGTGTATACATTCCTCTGACTGCATAGCCACGTAAAATATTTTTTTCCAAATTCGTACTTTATTTTGTTGCTTTTACGACAAAAAATGGTAGAATCATGAAGTTGTCTTATACTGCGTACATGAGAGATAAGTTATTTTCAAAATTTATACTTTTGAAATTAAAATAGGATGGAAATACAACCAACCAAACGGCTGTAGCTGAAAATACTCTCTCTATCCCCCAATATTTAGGGTATTTATGATTGCTCCCTTATATTTACTTTATATATATAGTATACATATATATATATATATAATATAGTATACAAATATTAAAATTTGTTGCGGACAGTCCTCTTGTAGCTTGAACGCACCACAAAGAAAATAAAAGTTTTAGCGGGTGAAATGGGACAAAAAGGGATAAAATATGGTACCAATGATACGACAACAACTAGAATCATGAAAGTCAGTGTGTACATCCCTCTAATTGCATAGACACGTAAAATAGAGGGATTTTTCGAAATTCGTACTTTTAAGGGATATAATTAAAAAGAGGGATAAAAATGGGACCTACCGAACCGCTGAAGTTGAAATCATTAAATTCGGTGTATACATTCTGACTATGTACGTTAGGCCGGAGAATGGGGCGGATGGGAATATCTTTAAAATTTATACTTTTCTTATCACTTTGTCTGTATCTGAAAATGCTTCTTTCTAATGGCGACTGACAATCGCCTAATATTTAGGCATGCTCACTTTCACAATTTCAGCATTTTATTTATATATAGTAGTCGATAATAAACAGTGCGCATAAGTATACATTATAGTTTGGAATAGTAAACAAATATTGTAATGTGCATAAAAATATCACAATTTTCGTAATATGGTACTGTGCTTCTATGTAAAGTCGACATCCTTTAATCTGCTGGTAATGTGGAATTCACTCCGTGGTGGAGGGTATATAAGATTCGGCCCGGCCGAACTTAACGCCTTCTTACTTGTTTTAACTTGTTTTTACATATTTGTTCCGATGGAACATATTTTGGAAGAAGGATTTTGATTCTGAACCACTGTGCGACGTCATTTTTCATAACTACAGCTATTACATTTTTATAAATTACTACCTCCAAATACGAAAATGTTTTCAGATGTCACCAAAAAAAGAGTATATTATTATTTTTAGAAAAAAATGGGCAAAAGTGCAACAAAAAATACACGGGAAATAAGGACTTTTAGGGATGTTTCCTGAACGTTTAGTTCACAGACTGCTTTAATTTTCGAAATAATTTGCAAATCATCATTAAATAAATCAACATTTATTTTCGATTGGCGGCTGAAAATTGTTTTTCCATTTATATGGACCGCGACCCAACCGAATGTACATGTGAGTATGAAAGCATTCCGGCAATTACGTATTCGACGCAAACAATTTCTAAAATTGTTGGATATAATACATGCAATTAAACAACCAACTTGTATACAATTTAAGAGAAATTGCGCGAAAGTGGGGAATAGTTCTGGAAAAGTGAACAGTTCATGGTCAACTAAAGTATTTTAAAACAAAATTTAAGAAATATACTATTAAAGAGTTTCAGAAAATTATACTAAAATCATGTTCTAGTCATGCTTGATTAGTTTGAGTCGGAGAAATTTGCGTCAGAATTGTTTAGGTATACTAGTCGTTTTGGGGGGAATGGAATTGAGAATTTTTAATCCCGTAAAATTTAAATGCAAATTAAATTTTCTCTAAATAAAGTTATTGATAATAGACTAACTCTGAATTGAGTAGACGATATATTTGAAAAATTGTAAACCCCTAGTTCATTTTATTCAGAAACTAGACAGTTTAAGAATTTTGCCAGGAATATTTCAAGGTGGAATGACATAATTAATTCACTAATGGTAGATATAAAAACGTATATGTGACCACAAATGGCTTATATACGACTTCTTTGTGACTGAAAATTGCGAAAGTCTCTATATTTTGATATTTTAAATTTTAATTTTATTAATAGTTTGATTCTAATTAAATCTCAAATTTCCAAATTTCCTTTCAAGTCACCAAACAAAAGAAAACAAAAGTAGATATAATATATTTTCCTGGCAATAAAATTGAAAAGAGATAAAATATTTAATTTTTTATAAAAATCTTTGTTAAATCGATCGTAGTTTTTTGAACAATCCTTTGAAACATCAGAATTTGCACTATCATTCAAATAGTGGTGTTTATCATCAAAGACTTTTTTTTAGTGAAAATGTTAAATATTATAAAAAGTCGTAATCGAATTTTCCCCATAACAAAACAAGTAAGGAAATACTAAAGTCAGGCGGGGCCGACTATATGATACACTCCACTTTCTATCCGAATACAATTCAATTGGATAAAAATTTGAAAACGGGATGGATTTTTTATGCTTCTTAATCATAGGCTACTATGAACTGACCCAATTTGTCAAATCGAGAATAATATTTTATCGGGGCTATATTTAAACATGGAATAAAGTGACCCACTTGCATAATAGGTTCTTCCAGTTCAAGTAAACGTGTTATGCTCAATTTGAAGAAATTCAGTGGAAATACGTGGTTTCTGGGGGCGGAGCGAAATTTGTATGGGAGCTATATATAAATCTGAACCGATCTGACCCATTTTCATCATGAGAGTTTCTAGTTAAAATATAAGATATTTTGCAAGATTTGAAGAAGATCTATTAAAATATGTGGTTTCTAGTGCAGATAAGGACAAATCGGGAGCGAAATTTGAATGGGAGATATATGTAAATCTGAACCGATCTGACCTATTTTCACCACAGGTGTTCCTAGTTGAAACATAAGATGTATTGCCAATTTTGAAGATCATCTGGTAAAATATGTGGTTTCTAGAGCGGAAAAAGTCCAATCGGGAGCGACATTTGTATGGGGCATATATATAAATCTGAACCGATCTGACCCATTTTCACCATGACTGTTTGTAGTTGAAATATAAGATAGTTTGCCAAAGTTGAACAAAATATGTTAAAATAAGTGGTATCTAGAGTGAAAAAAGTTAAATCGGCAGTGAAATTCGTATGGGGGCTATATCTAAATCTGAACCGATTTTCTTCAAATTAAATAGCGTTCGTTCTAATCCCGAAAAACTTCGTTGTGCAATGTTTTGTTTGCTTCTGGCGACAGTTGCGACCTGTACTTTCATTACAAGAATAGATGGACAGACAGACGGGCAGACAGACAGATATTGCTAAATCGATCCAAAAAGTGATTCTAAGTCGATCGGTATACTTACCCAGCAAAAACTCTCATTACCAAGTAATGTGGGGAATAAGGCAAAACCAAAAACCTTCACTACTTATTATTCGGATCCGTTTCTAATTATTTTTATAAAGGGATTGTAAAAAATAAGTACTTCCACGCACTCTTACAAAAAGTTGAGAAATAAGTACTTCCACGCACGCTTACAAAAAGTTAATATATAAGTACTGGTTGATAAGTATGTTGGTTGACGTTGTTTTCTCGCAACTTCAAGTTATTGCAACTTCATTATATTTCAAAATTTGTATGATGAACAACCACATCTCGGCAAGCGAACCTATACACAAAAAATACAGTTTTGTTGACGTAACAAAAGGTACGGAACATTAAGAAGAATGGGAAATGCATTTTCCATTCTTCCTATTGCTATTGTTTTATTGTTAAGATAGTATTATAATACTATTTTAGCAATAAAATAAAACATTTTTTAAATTCCAATATTGTTCTACCAGTTAAATTTATGAATCTGCAAAGAAATAACATGCATTCCGCGTAACATATGCACACTTCGATTGACAAGAAGCAGCTAAATTTTCTTCGGCAACATCGAAATGACTGGATGACAAAGCTACACACAACTCTATGTGCAGCAAAACATGGATGTGTTGTTACCAATAACTACTTTTTTAAGCCATTATAAGGAGAGTCCATTATTTCATACTTCAAAATAATGTAGGGCGTAATGGACTGTCATTACTAGATAATGCAAATAATAATGAGGTGGCATTACCGAGTTTTTGCTGGATAACAATATGTCTATCTCGCTTCCTTTTGGGTGTTACAAACAAATGCACACAGACATACTACTCTCGTGGAGTGTATAAAAAGGTGACTTGGGGTTCGGGACTAACGTGTACCACCCTCGCAGAATATTAAAAGCTAAAACCATTTTAACCGAATTACATATTCGTGTTCGAATACCACGAATATATGTATAAATTTTTCATAATTTGTTTTGGTTTTTTTCGTTTTTGGTCAATAATCAATATTTGATTTAAACTGGGATTTTGTCCTGGCTCAATTTAATACAATGCAAATTTATTTACAAATGGTACGACAGAAGTATTGCTGGGTAACTATACCTGCATATATACGTTAGGATAGGTCACGAAAATAAATTGCAGCGGTCACCACCCAGAAATGAAGATTGGATTGTTTAATGATGATCTGCAAAATATTTCGTCACTGGGTCAATGTTTTTTCCCGTGTATTTTTTTTCTAATGCATTTTTGTCAATTTTTTTTTTCTGTATTAATAGATCCTTGGAAGCACTTTAAATTCAAATTTGTATTCTTGTCGTTTGACGTTTATACTAATTTTTTTTTTGGTTTTTCAAGGTGATAGCTCAAATCTCAAATTTCGTGTTTGTATGCCTCAATGATGAATATCGGACGAAAAACGACGTCACTGACGCCATTTTCCTGAAATTATTTAATAAAGGAGATGGGTTTTCAGAGCCAAAAAGTTCAAACTCTTTTTACAAAAATGACAGCTGTGACGTCAATTTCCTTCCGACATTCATCATATAGGCATCATTCGAAAGGTGCTATTTATTTTTTTAAAATACTAATACCAAATACGGAAAAGTTTTCAATTGTCACTATGAGAAATAAACGAAAAATAATAGTATAAACGTCCAATAATTCGACCAATAAGTTACTCTAAGACAAGAATCAAAATTTATGTTTAAAAGGCTTCCGAGAGACTATTAATTCAGAAAAAAATTGGACACAAATGCAACGTAAAAAAAATTACACTGGAAAAACATGATTTTTAGAGGGGTTTTCAGGAGCGTTTGCTTACAGATGGCTTGACCCAGTAACGAAATATTTTTCAGATCATCATTAAACAATCCAAACCTTATTTTCGTGGGGTGGCTGGAAATTGTTTTTCCATTTGTATGGACCCAGCATAATATACATACTTACATATGCAACTTAATGAGATGTTTGTAATGTGGCATGTGTGCTTTATTACTTGGTGCGATTTTTTAAAAACGGATATTCGGCAAGTGAGTTGTGCTTCTCGTTCGCTTTTGAGAATCATTTACTTAAAGAGGCTGGGTATGTTTTTGAAAAGTCGCTGCGAAGCCACTTGAGGAAACATTTGACAGGGTGGAAATCATGATGGTGGTAGTCTGTAAATGTCACCATGCCATTTGTAAATAAATGTGTATTCTATTAAATATAGGTGCAAAATGGTCTTGAGGCGGGACAATATCTCAGTTCAAATTTTCATAATTTTAAACATAAAGTGACTATTTGTCAATAAATATTTTAACATTTGTCAATTCACTGACATGAAAAAAACCTCAAAAATATACAATCTTCCCAATATTTCCAATCGATCGGTAAATTGCTTGCAAACAAAAGCTGTTCTGCTGATTAATAAACACCAAAGGGAACAATGTTGATTTTAATCACTCAGAAATGCACTCACTGCAAAAAATGCCAAGCAACTTAGCAATTAACCAGAGTGAGCGCATATACATTAGGCTGGGTCGCGGTCCATACAAATGGAAAAAACAATTTCCAGCCACACTACGAAAATAAAGTTCGTTGCTAGATCAAGACGTCTGTGAGCTAAACGCTACTGAAAATACCCCTTAAAATCATTTTTTTACGTATAATTTTTGTGTACTACATTTTTTTCAAAAATTTTTTCTGACCCTTGAAAGCATTTTAAATATAAATTTTGATTCTTGTCTTAGAGTATCGTACAGGTCGAATTATTGGAACTTTCTGGTATTTTTTTGAGTTTCTTCATAGTGAAAACTGAATAAATTTTCGTATTTGATGTGAGTATTTCATAAAAAAATAAATAGCGGCAATCATTACCTTTCGAACGATGCCTAAATGATGAACATCGGAAGGAAATTGACGCCACAGCTTTAATTTTTCTAAAAAGTATTAAATTATTTTACAAACACGTCATTTTTCGTCCGATATTCATCATTTCAGGCATCATTCGAAATGTCTTGATTACATCTATATATTTTTAATAACGCCTCTTTCAAAATGTTTCAAAGAAATATGAGTTTTTAGCTGTCACCTTGAAAACAAAAAATCAATATAACGTCCAATAATACGACCATTGAGTTATTCTAAGACAAGAATAAACAAGTAAGGAAAGGCTAAAGTCGGGCGGTGCCGACTATATGATACACTCCACTCTCTACCCTAATACAATTCAATTCGGTAAAAAAGTGAAATCGGGGAGGATTTTTGTATGTGTCCTAATCATAGACCGATGTAACCTGAGCCACTTTGTCAAATCGAGAAGAATATTTGTATCGGGAATATATCCAAATATGGAACGAACCATACATAGGTGCTTCTAGTTAAAGTATAATGTGTTTTGGAAAATTCGAAGAATATACTTGGTGGGCGGAAAAAGTCAAACGGGAGCGAAATTTGTATGGGAGTTATATATAAATCTGAACCAATTTGACCCATTTTCAACATAGGTCTTTCTAGTTGAAATATAAGGTATTTTGCTAAATTTGAAGAAGATCTGGTCAAATTTGTGATTTCTAGAGCAGAAAAAGTCAAATCGTGGGGGGATAAATTTTAATGGGAGCTATATATAAATCTGAACCGATTTGAATATAGTTGTTTCTTGTTTAAGTATAAGATATTTTGCCCAATTTGAATACAATCTGATAAAATATGTGGTTTCTAGAGCGGAGATACTCAAATTAGGAGCGAAATTTGTATAGGGGCTATATATAAATGTGAACCGATAGATATTTCTCGTGGAAATATAAGATGTTTCGCCAATTTTGAAGAAAATCTGTTTAAATATGTGGTATCTAGAGTGAAAAGAGTCAAATTCTGAGTGAAATTCGTATCGCGGTTATATCTAAATCTGAACCGATTTTCTTCAAATTAAGTAGCGTTCGTCCTTATCTCAAAAAACTTCGTTATGCAAAGTTTCATTTGGTTCTGGCTACAATTGCGACATGTATCGTGATTACAAGAATAGATGGGCAGACAGACGGACATTGCTAAATCGATTCAAAAAGTGATTCTAAGTCGATCGGTATAATTAACAATGGGTCTATCTCCCTTCCTTTTAGGTGTTACAAACAAATGCACAAAGACATTATACTCTCGTGGAGTATATAAACATGGTCGGTGCCGACTATATGATACCCTACACTTTCTATTCCACTATTTCATTTCGGTGAAAATGTGAACGGCATTAGTCTGAAAGCTATATACAAATCTGAACCGATCTCATCCACTTTTATCATAGATGTTTCTAGTGTAAATACAAGATGTCCTGCCGAATTTGAAGAAAAGTGGTTAAGGTATGTGGTTTCTACCGCGGTTAACCTCAAATCGGGAGCGAAATTTGTATGGGAGCCATATCTAAATCAGAACCGATTTGACACATACTTACCACAGATGTTTCTAGTTGAAATATGAGGTGCTGCACCAAATTTGATCAAAATCGGTTAAATTGTGTGCTTTCTAGAGCAGAAAAGTGAAATCGGGAGCAACATTTTTATGGGGCTATATCTAAATCTGAACCCATATGTTAACTAGCGTCCGTTCTTGACGTGCAAAAATCGTTTGTGTCAAATTTCGTTACATTCGGACAATAATTGCGACCTGTATCGTTTACTGTATTACAAGAATAGATGGACGGACGGACAGACAAACAGACAGGCGGACATGGCTAAATCTAATCAAAAAGTGATTCTATGTCGATCGGTATATCTCGCTTCCTTTTGGGTGTTACAAACAAGTGCACAAAGGCATTATACCCTGTGGTGTAGGGTATAAAAATTACACGAGAAAAACGTGATTTTTATAAGAGTTTTCGTCACTGACTTGACCCCGTGACGAAATAATTTGCAGATCATCACTAAACAATCCAATCTTCATTTCTCGGTAATGAACGCTGCAATTTATGTTTGTGACCCATCCTAATATACATAATAATAATACTAATATGTCGTCGGTATAAGTCAAACAAGAGACTCCCTTCATTTCAATCGATATATATAAAAGACGGACGGGTTGACTTATCATTGACCAGCCCCCAGACCAAACGGCTGAAGCTAGAGTCATGAAATAGTTCCCAAATATGACGTGGACTAAGAAAGGGTTTTACGAAATTCGTACATTTAGTGGGTAAAATGGGACAAACAGGGATAAACATCGAACCTTCGTCCTGACTAAACGGCAGTAGCTAGAAACATGAAATTCGGTGTGTTCCTTGCAATGACCATGCAGACGAGCTCCAAATAGGATTTTTTGAAATTTGTACTTTTAAGGGAAGAAAGAGATAAAAAGGGATAAAAATGGTACCAATTTAATTTAAGCATTGTAGGTATCTACATTTCTCTGACAACGTAGACTTGCAACATAAATATATTGTTTCGAAATTTGTACTTATAAGGGGTGAGCGGGACAAAAAGAGATAAAAATGGTACCAGCAAAAGCATTACAGCTAGAATCGTGAAATTTGGTATGTAAATTCCTCTGACCATGTATTAGCGCATTAAAATTGGATTTTTCAAAATTTGTACTTTTAAGGGCTACGAGGGACAAAATGGGATAAAAATGGTACTAATATAAGTATAGCGAAATTTAGTGTGTAAATTCCTTTGACGGCGTAGTAGTGCAATCTAAATGGATTTTTTCGAAATTTGTACTTATAAGTGAGCGGCGAGCGGGGCCAAAAGGGATATAAATGGTACCAACTAAAGTATTGGAGGTATAGTCGTGTAATTTGGAGTCCAAATTCCTCTGACAACGTAGAAGAGCAAACTGAATGTCTTTTTTTCGAAATTTGTACTTATAAAGGGTGAGCGGGATAAAAATAGTACCAACACAAGTATTGCAGCTATATTCATGAAATTTGGTGTGTAAATTCTTCTGACAACGTAGACTTGCAACATAAATGAATTTTTCGAAATTTGTACTTTTAAGAGGCGAGCGGGACAAAAAGGGATAAAAATGGTACCAACTTAAGTATCACAGCTAGAATCGTGAAATTCTGTATGTAAATTCCTCAGATCATGTAGGAGCACAATCAAAATAGATTTTTCGAAATTTTTTCTTATAAGGGGTGAGCGGGGAAAAAGGGATACAAACGGTACCAACCAAAGTATTGCCGCTGTAGACGTGAAATTTCGAGTTTAAATTCCTCTGACAACGTAAAAGCGCAATCTAAATGGACTTTTTTGCGAAATGTGTACTTATATGGGGTGAGCGGGACCAAATGGGATAAAAATTGTACCAGCTAAATTATTGCAGCTGTAGGCGTGAAATTTGGAGTGCAAATTCCTCTGACAACGTATATGCGCAATGTAAATGAATATTTTTGTCGAAATTTGTTCTTAAATGGTGTGAGCGGGACAAAAAGGGATTAAAATGGTACCAACTAAACTATTATAAATATATAGAATCGTGAAATTTGGTATGTAAATTCCTCTGTAAAAGCGCAGTCAAATTGGATTTGTCGAAATTGGTCTTTTTAAGTGCGCGCGGTACAAAAAGGGATAAAAATGGTGTACAACCTTTGAATTACGTAAACACGGATAAATGGATATTTCAAATAAAGTACATGGTTTTAGGGGAAGCAAAAACACATGTTACCTATAGTGATTTTTCAAAATGTGTATTTTTTGGGAAAGAGGTGCAAAAAGTTATAAAGTTGACGACTGCATCGGGAAACTTGAGGTCGATGATATAAAAGGCTCTGCGGCTGCAATTTTTTGTTCAAAAATGGGTAGAAAATGATAAAAACTATACATACGAAGGGAGTTCAGCTAAAATAGTGCACATCGACAAACACACTCCTTTGACTGTGTGTGAGTGCTATCTACTAGGATGGTTTCAAATTGCTATTTTCGGCTTATCTATATCCACCAAAAGAAAATCAAATAAATACTATCCAAAAACAGAGACGGATAAAACTAATAACAAATAACCGGATTTTTCGCGTGCGATGCAGCGGATACTGCTAGTCAGAACATATAGAGAACTTGATGGTTATGGATTATAGGAATTATCTCCGTTATTCACTCAATGCTAAGCTACGTCTAAAATGAGTTTTGAGAGGATTGACTTTGGAACTCAAGAGGACAAATAGACGAGGCGAGTATAAAACCCGAGATATATATTTCCAAATTCGCTTTCTTGGCATGTGCTCCTCGCCTTACGGATGATTTTTTAGCTATTATCTTTTTGGCAACACTGGTTTAAACAGCTGACGCACGTTTCGTGTTTTGTTTCACTGTCAAACATCTTCAGTTTGGTCTATAATTTAACCATGAATCGTCTTACAAACGAACAACGCTTGCAAATTATTGAATTTTATTATCAAAATGCGTGCTCTGTTAAGAAAGTTCATCGCGCGCTTCCATTTTATGGTCAGTTTAATCGACCCACTGAATCGGCTATTCAGGCTTTGTGACTAAATTTCGCACCAAATTTACATTGTTGGACATTAAACCACCAACACGCTTACGTAGAGTGCGAACTGAAGAAAATATCGCAGCTGTATCGGCCAGTGTTAATGATGACCATCAATTATCGATTCGTCGCCGTTCGCTGCAATTGGGCATCTGTTACTCAAAAACGTGGAAATGCCAAAATTGGACTAAGCGTATGGACCATTTTGAGGCGCAGTCAAGGTCAACATTTGCATGAAATAATCTTCAAGCATTAAATTATATGAACCGTACTATCGATTCAAATAAAGATTTCATGAATTTTTCTGAATTTTATGTGTTTTTTTGAAAAACTTTCCTATAGCTTTTAAAAAATCACCCTTTATAAGTTGACGCATTTACCATCAGAATGTTACCAATTCCCTGAAGTGCTGGACTTAAATGTCCATCATTAGACAATGATTTAATTGAATGTCATTTTAGGTGGCTTTCATTTTGACCGATCCTTTCAAGACTTCAAATAAGTAACACTTGTCTCTATGTGTAGCAAACTTAAGCTCAACCTTAGTATACACATCATACTACGGTTGAGGATATAAAAATGATAGAAAAATATATTTTAAATCCTTGGGGAAATGTAGACATACATCAAAATGCCATTAAAAAGGCTTCGATGAAAAAAGTATGCGGGAAACGCTGGGAAATGTAATAAAGTGGTGCAGAATGACACGGAAATGTATAAGGATGCGAGAAACATTTATAAATAGCGGCGATGTATAGAAAGCATGAAACTGAATCACTTTTATGGACGAAAACAGAGGATATTATTGCAGATGAAAATGGTATAAATGTGGAACATATAAAAGGTGATAAGAAATCATTTAAAAACACAGGAGAAGTTTTAGTAGGGATGGTAGGGAGTAAAAATGAGTGCCTGGTTACCTTTATCATGTGACTTGGAAGGAGGCAAGATGAGCGGAAACGAGTAAAAACAGATAGAAATAACTATTAATTAGAAGTAAGGACTAGGTTATCCAATTATTGGAACTTAATTATTTCGATTAATTTATTCGATGAATGTGGTATAAAAACAAGCAAGAAAATGTCAGTGACCTAAACCGACTTATATATACCCTCACTCTCTGAGAACATGTGTATGAAAGGACTTAAATTTTGTTTAGCGCCGGGGTATGTTTGTGGAAGGTACAAGTAGTTTGTGTCAATTGGACCCAGCTTCCACATTTGTTAACAATTGTAACAAGTAAGGAAAGGCTAAATTCGGACGGGGCAGATTATACGATACACTCGACTTTCTATTCAAATACAGTTCAATTCGGTAAAAAATTGAAAAGGGGAAGGATTTTTGTATGCCTTCTAATCATAGGCTAGTATGGCCTGACCCAATTTGTCAGATCGTGAAGAATATTTGTATCGGGGCTATATCCAAACATGATGTGACACATTTACACATTAGGTTCTCCCAGTTCAAGTATAACGTATTATGCTCAATTTAAAGAAATTCTCTGAAAATACGTGATTTCTGCGGCGGAAAAAGTCAAGCTGGGAGAGAAATTTGCATGGGAGCTATATATAAATCTGAACCGATCTGACCCATTTTCACTATGGAGGTTTCTAGTGGAAACCTAAGATATTTTGTCAAATTTGAAAACAATCCGATAAAATATGTAGTTTTTAGAGCAGAAAAAGTCAAATCGGGAGCGAAATTTGAATGGGAGCTATATATAAATCTGAACCGATCTGACCTCTTTTCGCCACAGGTGTTCCTAGTTTAAATATAAGATATTTTGTCAAATTTGAATATAATTTGATAAAATATGTAGTTTCTAGAGCGGAAGAGGTCAAATTGGGAGCAAAATTGGTATGGGAGAAATATATAAACCTGAACCGACACCACAGGTCAGGCCCGTGCGCAGGATTTTCCCCTGGGGGGGGTTTTCATCTACACTCATAAAAAAGTTAAACCTATAATGAGTTAAAATTAACTAAAATTTAGGAAACCATGTACATTTTACTAAATATAAGTAGAATTTTGATGAAAATTTCCTAAATATAAGTAAGTTTTTCCTAAAACCAAGTAATTTTTTACTAAATTTAAGCAAAATGTTCCTAAAACTAAGTAAATTTTTACTAAATCTTAGTAAAATTTTGCTGAAAATTTCCTAAAACTAAGTAAATGTTTATTCAAATTAAGTAAATATTTAATCAAACTGATTACAATTTTGTTGATTTTTTTCCTCAAAACGAGTAAATTTTTACTTAAAAATTAGGAAATTTTTACTGGAACGTTTGGAAACCACTCATATTTTATTGTCAGGATCTTCGAGAAATATTTTGATACATTCGTCCGACAGACATTGTCGGCAAAAATTTTCTGCTGTAGATTTGTGTCTGCTGAGGTGGTAAACAGCTGTTTGCTGTTTTTAGCAAAATTACACTTTCAGACGAGTTATTTTAAAAAGACATTAAAAATTCTATATTTTATTGCTTCAAAAAGTCTAGAAGGTTTTAAAAAGTATATGTTCGAAACCTCTCTGTGGGGTTTGAACCCCCAAACCCCACCCCTGCGCTCGGCCCTGCCACAGGTGATTCTAGTTGAAATATTAGATGTTTTGCCGAATTTGAAGAAAATCTGTTCAAATATGTGGTATCTAGCGTGAAAAGAGTCAAATCGGGAGGGCTATATCCCGACCTGTATCGTGATTACAAGAATAGATGGACAGACAGAAAGACTGACATGGCTAAATCGATTCAAAAAGTGATTCTAAGTTGATCGGTGTACTTCACAATGGGTCTATCTTTTGGGTGTTACAAACAAAAGCACAAAGACATAATACTCTCGTGGATCAAATATGAAGTCACAATGGATTTCAGCCACCGACAATGGAGTTATAAAGTATTTTATTTTACCTAGGATAGGTACAATTGTGTGGGAGGTTCAAAAAGGGGCGTGGTTAAACCGTAAAGTTTGAATTGATTTCTTAACTCACGTCGAGAGTTATCGTGTACACCAGCCAGACAGACGGACGCACACTGGTCCCAAATCCATTTTTTATGGCATAAAGTCGAAAAATAAAGATACAATGTTGTAATTTTGCACATTTGCTAGACATAACATACTCAAAAAATAGAAATTAAATTGTGCCGCTCAGACCACGCCCATTATCGTATAAACTCAATAAGCTCAAAGTGGTCAAAAAGGGATAAAATTGGTGCCGACCAAATGGCTGCAGCTAGTATCTTAATTCTAAAATTTTGATCACATTCCAGGCACATTATATTTTTTCAGCATTCGTGTGGTATAATGCCAATAGAATTCACCTCGAATTTAAAATTTTCTCTCATTGGCTTAGTTCTGAATTGAATATCCTTGATCATTCCATGATATTGTATAGCAATGGTTACACTCCACACTGGTCCCAAATCCATTTTTTATGGCATAAAGTCGAAAAATAAACATACAGTCTTGTAATTTTGCACATTTGCTAGACATATCATACGCAAAAAATAAAATTGGGCCTATCGGACCACGCCCACTACCACCTCCCATATAAACTCAATATATAACCAACATAATTATCACCCTGTATTGGTACAGGGTGACCAAAAACAAAATTTTATGAAAGCTTAAAAGAATGAAGAGTTGTTTATTTTGACGAAATGTGTTTTCTAAACATTATTACAAAAGCAAAATATAGCATACAAATAGTATACTTTAAACTGCAATTTAAATAATTATTTCAAGAGATAAAGTAAAATGTATACATGTGTACAAAATGGTGAATGATGTTGTATACCATTTTAAAGGTACTTTCAATACCTTTTTAAAAAAATATTGATGGATCTCGTACACAAAACTAATTCAGAGATATAATCATATATATATCAATGGCTACTCAAAAACTGTGCTAAAATAAAATGAAAATTTTTGGAGTTTGCGGAAAAATGCTGACGAGATATTAATTCCACCATAAACTACAACCTCAGGCGAACACTTTCACATTTACACTTTGAGTCAAGTTGAGTCATACATATAACTTTTGGTCCACGACATTTATAGATTATGTTCTCTACAAATCACAAAATTACAATACCTATGAATACTTACAAGACCACAATAATCATAAAATGTTAAATATAATTTTTCAACTACTAAATCTTGCCGTCAATTTTCATAATATAGTCACTTTATTATTTCCTTTTTAAGTCTTTATTTTAATTAATTTGTAAAACTGTTTTATATCAAAATTAATCCCACTTTTTTGATCTGCAAAGTTTAAGTACCATTCAGGCTTGTGGTGTTGCCACCTAATTTTCTCCAGTATATTTTCTTGATTGCTTGGAGTGTTGCCATAAAGAAAATATATACACATTTACCACTTTCCAATTTTAATTTTTTTGAATTTCTGCCAAAAAAAATGGATTTGGGACCATAGTGCACTCTCTAACGGATATAATGATTACCGAGAAACACTTTCAAAAAATTGTATAAATTCACAAACTGATAACAAATAAATATAGAAAGGAAAACGTCTGTCCATGCAGCTAGTTTAACATGCAGTAATTGATTTTCATAATTTACAACTTCAAGTGACTGTTTATCAGTAATTGATACAAATCGCAAATACAAGTGTAAATTGTACTATGTACATACACGTGGTGGGTGCCACATTGCCACGAGCATGTTTTAAAAAGTATCGCAACATTCATCAAAACAATGGCATGAGAAAACCCCACTCTAGTATTTTAATTGATTGTCTCGATAAGGAAATGCAAGTGTTGCGTAGCAAATTGTCTGATATGGAAAAGACACAGAGACAGAAGCTGTTATGCTGATTACTAATCACCAATGGAAACAATTACGATTCTAATCACTCAGCAACACCAAAGTTGTAAACAAATACTGAGCACTGAACCAAACTGAGTACATATTTGTAACAGGAGGTATAAGTCACACGAGTGATACCCTACATTTAAAACGAAGCTAAACACACATAGAGAACATGATGGTTACAGTAGATATGTAGGAACTATCTCGACCATTTGTAGTCTCAGATACAAATCTACAATAATTCGATATTTCAACTCATTTCATTTAGATGCTGCCACGTCTTCAATGAACAGGGAGAGACGGATGGACAGATGTACATTGAATTCCATAACAATCAAGAATATATTTCAGCGATTTAATAAATGGAAAGACAACTTTAACATACACTTCATCCCAAAGTAGAGGATATAAAAATGAAAACACGTTTTAAATCTATGGGGAGATGTAGAGGATATCATACTCTACCATTTAATAGGTCTACATGAAAACAACACTGTGAACGCGAATAGGAAATGAGAAAAATGAAATTGGAAAATGAATTCCCTTTACGGACGAAATGAGGGATAAAACTGAGGAAACAGGGGAAAGCAAAAATTGATAAGAAATTATTTACAGAAGAATAAGAATAAATAGCTGACAACTTTGATACTCAAAGGACTTTGTTACTCATGGCTAAAAATGGACATATTATTACTTATCAGAGCGGGGTTGAATACAATGTTTAATTGTAATTCAAAAAATTTGAACAATTTGAAAATATCTATTGAAAGTCAGAAAACATCAAGGGAAATACAAAGTAATTAATTGAAATTCAAAAGATTGCAAAATTTTAAATATTTGTAATTCAAAATATGTATTTAAAATTATTATAAAATGCTTCTATAATCTCTTTAATCATATAAACTATTTTTTTCTTTTCCCACGACCTTCTAGTAAAGGGTGATTTTTTAAGAGCTTGATAACTTTTTTTTAAAAAAAAACGCATAAAATTTGCAAAATCTCATCGGTTCTTTATTTGAAACGTTAGATTGGTCCATGACATTTACTTTTTGAAGATAATTTCATTTAAATGTTGACCGCGGCTGCGTCTTAGGTGGTCCATCCGCTTAGTCCAATTTTGGCATTTCCACGTTTTTGAGTAACAGAGACCCAATTGGTGCGAACGGCGACGAATCGAAAATTGGTGGTCATCATTAACACTGGCCGATACAGCTGCGATATTTTCTTCAGTTCGCACTCTACGTAAGCGTGTTGGTGGTTTAATGTCCAACAATGTAAATTTGGTGCGAAATTTAGTCACAATAGCCCGAATAGCCGCTTCAGTGGGTCGATTAAACTGACCATAAAATGGAAGCGCGCAATGAACTTTCTTAACAGAGCACGCATTTTGATAATAAAATTCAATAATTTGCAAGCGTTGTTCGTTTGTAAGACGATTCATGATGAAATGTCAAAGCATACTGAGCATCTTTCTCTTTGACACCATGTCTGAAATCCCACGTGATCTGTCAAATACTAATGCATGAAAATCCTATCCTCAAAAAATCACTCTTTATCTTCCTCAGTTACCGTCATATAGTCCGTTTCATATATCCCTATCCCTATTAATATTATAAAACCTTAGTGTAAGTCTATCTGTCTGTTTGTTTGTTCTGTAGGATATAGAATTTTTAAAAATTTTCTCTGTAGGCAGAGTGGGCGTGGCAAAAGTGTTTCTGAGAGGTAGTAGGCTGAAAATTGGTACATATATATTACAGACCACGAGAATGAAATATGATGCCGAAATTTGGATTTTCGTTTTGTGGGCGTGGCAATAGTGTTTTTGAGAGCTAGAAGGCTGAACATTGGTACATATATATTACAGACCACGAGAATGATAAATATGATGCCGAAATTTGGATTTTCGTTTTGTGGGCGGATTGGGCGTGGCAATAGTGTTCTTTGATGTAGAAGACTGAAAATTGGAATGTATATATTATTGACCACGATAAATATCAATTTGATGCCGAAATTTGGATTTTCGTTTCGTGGACTTTGGGCGTGGCTAAAGTGTCTTTGAGAGCTAGAAGACTGAAAATTAGTACATATATATTACTGACCACGAGAAAGATAAAAATGATGCTGAATTTTCGTTTGGTGGGCAGTGGGTGTGGCGATAGTGTTTTTGAGAGCTAGATGGCTGAAAATTGGAACTGACCACGAGAATGATAAATATGATGCCAAAATTTGGATTTTCATTTTGTGGGCGTGGCTATAATGTTTTTGAGAGCTAGAAGGCTGAAAATGGGAATGTATATATTACTGACCACGAGAATGATAAATATGATGCCGATATTTGGATTTTCATTTTGTGGGCGGAGTGGGCGAGGCAATAATGTTTTTGAGAGCTAGAAGGCTGAAAATTGGAACGTATATATTACTGACCACGAGAGTGATAAATATGATACCGAAATTTGGACTTTCGTTTAGTGGGCGTGGCAATAGTGCTTTTTAAGCTAGAAGGCTGAAAATTGGAACGTATATATTACTGACCATTCCTTTTTTTATTTTTTGCCTGGTGAAGCGGGCGGGTTTCAGCTATTTAATATTATAAAATCTTAGTGTAAGTCTGTCTGTCTGTCTGTTTGTTTTTCCGCAATCATGCGTAAACGGCTGAACTGATGTTGTTGAAATATTCAGTACAGGTAGATGCAGGTCTGGAAGGAACTATAGGCTATAGAATTTTTAAAAATTTGCTCTGTGGGCTGAGGGGGCGTGGCAATAGTGGTTTTGAGAGCTCGAAGGCTGAAAATTGGAACGTAATTTCAAAATTTTTTTGTTTGCCTGGCAAAGCGGGCGGCGTTCAGTTAGTATATATAGAAATGAATCTGTTGTAGTATGTTCATGCTGAACCGGTGTTGAAAATAGACTATATAAATTTGATATTTTCAGTGGGCGTGGCACCTACCACACAAATTCGTTTTATATAAATTAGCATTTTCGCAATACTGTTGGAACTAGAGTTTTGAATTATTGTGAAAGTTCACTAATTGTTAGTCTGCACAGTTGTGCCAAAAATGGGCGGTATTGGAATAGTGGGCGCGACACTTACCATATGAAGTTAAAACCTATTTTATTGAATATTGTCAGTTCTGTGGCACCTAGAGTGCTGAAGTTTTGTGTGTCTAGTATCAATGTGCGTAGTTGTGCCAAAAATTGGCGGTAATCCAAAAGTGGGCGTGGTACCTCACATAAGAAGTTAAAACCTATTATTGAATATTGCCAGTTTTATGATACCTAAAGTGCTAAAATTTTGTGTGTCTAGCATCAATGTGCGTAGTTGTGCCAAATTGGCGATATTGGAAAAGTGGACATATGGAATATATTCAGTTCTATAACAGCTACAATACTGAACTTTTGTCTGAGTGCATCTATTATCGAATATTGCCAGTTCTATAACACCTAGAGTGCTGAAAATTTGAGTGAGTAGATCCAGTGTACATACTTGTGCAAAAATGGGCGGAAGGTGGCCGTGACCTTTTCCATTCGAAATTAAAACCTGCTTTAGAGTTTATTCGACACCGAGACTCTTACATTGTTGTGTGAGTTAATTTATTTTTAACCTGCATAGACAACCTACAAATGTGTAGGATTTGAAAGATGGCGAATTTTTTATTCGAATTTTATTAAATTACACGTTTTCTTTGGATTTTTTAGCACAATAGTAAAGACTTGGACATATTGGAATTATTACAAATCGTAATCAGTTCCAAGCTAATAAGATTTAATGGCGATCAAATTGTCAATTAAAACGTTAAAAATTGGCTTTTCTCATAAATATGAAATTCACACTGAAAAAATGTTTCATTACATCAATGAAACAGTTTCATTAATGTCTTTTCGTTGATGCAAAGAAATGTTTCTTAAATGCAATGAAGTGTTTCTTTAGCGTAATGAAATATTTCATTATAAATGTTTCTAAAGATTTGTTATGTCATTATTACAACGAAATGGTTTTCATTGATGGCATGAAATCTTTTTTTGTATGGATAATAGTATGACAATCTTTGGCTAAATTATAATGTCGAGGATTAAATTCATTATAACAATACTTGTTTAGCCGATTATATTAAGTTTTGTTTACTTTTTCCGGCACAAACAGAATAATAAAACTCTTTCTAAGCCCGAATGTAACATTTCATAAACAGAATGAACTGGTTTCATTAATGTCTTATAATTTTTTAGTGTGCGTATTTTTGGGTGACATACAGGAAGTAAGATATAATTCTCATTCATTATACACTCCACTAGCTCATTATGTCTTTGTGCATTTGTTTGTAACACCCAAAAGGAAGCGAGATAGACCCATTGTTAATTATACCGATCGATATAGAATCACTTTTTGAATCGATTTAGCAATGTCCGTCCGTCTGTCCGTCCGTCTCTCTGTCCATCTATTCTTGTAATCAAAGTACAGGTCGCAATTGTAGCCAGAACCAAATGAAACTGAAATGAAACACAATGAAGTTTTTCGGGATATGGACGAATGCTATTTGATTTGAAGAAAATCGGTTTAGATTTAGATGTAGCCCCATACGAATATCACTCCCGATTTGTCTCTTTTCACTCTAGATACCACATATTTTAGCAGAATTTCTTCAAAATTAGCAAAACATCTTATATTTCAACTAGAAACACCTGTGATGAAAATGTGTTAGATCGGTTCAGATTTATATATAGCTCCCATACAATTTTCACTCTCAATTTGACTTTTTACGCTCTAGAAACCACATATTTTATCAGATGGTCTTCAAATTGCTGCAAACTATAAGTAGATGGCCCACAGACAAATAAGAAATAATAAGGGTATTTATACCCTACACCACTTCGTGGAATAGGGTATTATAAGTTAGTTTCGCGCCAAATGATTGTAACACCACGAAATAATCGAGCTAGACCCACCTTTAAGTATACGGATCGGCTTAGAATCACCAGCTGAATCGATTTACCGATGTCTGTCTGTCCGTCCGTCCGTCTGTCCGTCTGCTGTCCATCTAGCTTGTTCGCACTCTACATGTCGCAATTGCTGTCCGATTATCATGAACTTTGGCAGAAGTTACTTTTTTTGGCCAAGGTCGATCGGTATTGAATTTGGAGGAAATCGGTTCAGATTTAGATATAGTCCCCATACAAATGTCGCTCCCGATTTGACATTTTCCGCTCTAGATACCACATCTTGCAACCGATTTTCTTTAAACTTGGCACAACATCTTATAATCCATCTAGAAACACCTATGCAGAAATTGGGTAAGATCTGTTCAGATTTAGATATAGTCCCCATACAAATGTCGCTCCCGATTTGACATTTTCCGCTCTAGAAACCACATCTTGTACCCGATTTTCTTTAAATTGGGTACAACATCTTATAATCCAACTAGAAACACCTATGCAGAAATTGGGTAAGATCGGTTCAGATTTAGATATAGCCCCCATACAAATGTCGCTCCCGATTTCACTTTTGCGCTGTAGAAACCACATATTGTACCCGATTTTCTTTAAAATTGGCACAATATTTTATAATGGAACTAGAAACACCTATGCTGAAAGTGGCTATGATCGGTTCAGATTTAGGTATAGCCTCCATACAAATGTCGCTCCGATTTGACATTTTCCGCTCTAGAAACCACATATTGTACCCGATTTTCTTTAAATTGGGTACAAAATCTTATAATCCAACTAGAGACACCTATGCATAAATTGGGTAAGATCGGTTCAGATTTAGATATAGCCCCCATACAAATGTCGCTCCCGATTTCACTTTTCCGCTGTAGAAACCACATATTGTACCCGATTTTCTTTAAAATTGGCACAATATTTTATAATGGAACTAGAAACACCTATGCTGAAAGTGGCTATGATCGGTTCAGATTTAGGTATAGCCTCCATACAAATGTCGCTCCGATTTGACATTTTCCGCTCTAGAAACCACATATTGTACCCGATTTTCTTTAAATTGGGTACAAAATCTTATAATCCAACTAGAGACACCTATGCATAAATTGGGTAAGATCGGTTCAGATTTAGATATAGCCCCCATACAAATGTCGCTCCCGATTTCACTTTTTCCGCTCTAGAAACCACATATTCTACCCGATTTTCTTTAAATTGGGTACAACATCTTATAATCCAACTAGAAACACCTATGCAGAAATTGGGTAAGATCGGTTCAGATTTAGATATAGCCCCCATACAAATGCCGCTTTAGAAACCACATATTGTACCCGATTTTCTTTAAAATTGGCACAACATTTTAAAATGGAACTAGAAACACCTATGCTGAAAGTGGCTATGATCGGTTCAGATTTAGATATAGCCCCCACACAAATGTCGCTCCTGATTTGACTTTTTCCGCTCTAAAATCCACATTTGTACCCGTTTTTTCTTTAAAAGTGGCACAACATCTTATAATCCAACTAAAAAAACTATGTTGAAAGAGGGTAAGATCGGTTCAGATTTAGATATAGCCCTCATACAAATGTTGTTCCCGAATGTTTAACCGATTTTGGCCAAACTTTTCATATTATATTTCACCAATAAACATACATGGTGAAAGCGAGTCACATCGTTCCATATTTCAATATACCACCATACAGATGTCCTTTCCGATTTAAAATTTTTTGTCAAACACATACATTTACAGGATTCAAAAATCCTTCCCGATTTCACTTTTTTACCGAATTGAATTGTAATGAGAATTGTTTGGGTGATGCCCATATGTCCATACTTTGGTATAGCCCAAATGGGGCCCTTTCTGATCTATTACAGCTCTAGAAACTACATCTTACATCGGATCTTCATCAAATTTTGCAGATCATGATATTTTTCAACTAGGAATACCTACAGTGAATGAGAATATATAGGCCCATGTTTTGGACAAGTCCCAGAATGTTGTTATTGGTCCCCTTTTGAAATATCGGTCCTATAATTTGTTCTTGTCTGTCGGATAATTGGATCAATTAAAATATTATTAACCATATTCGTTATTTTTAAATTAATTATTTTTGACGCGGCAATGAAATATTTGCATTATATCAACGAATCAATATCATTAAATCAGTGAAACTTTTTCATTAATACAACGACCAAAATCATTAATGAACATTTCGTTAACGCATTGACTTAACCTGCTTCATTAATATATGACAATATTTCATTGTATTAATGACACTTTACATTAATTTAATTATTGTATTAATGAAGCTCTACGTTGGTCCAAAAACTATGACAGATTTCATTGATGCAATGTAAGATTTCATTGGGAGAATGAAGCTGTTTCTTTCAGTGCAGATATCCCTATTAATATTATAAAACCTTAGTGTAAGTCTGTCTGTTTGTTTGTTCCGCAATCACGTGTAAACGGCTGAACCGATGTTGTTGAAATTGTCAGTACAGATAGATGTAGGTCTGGAAGGAACTATAGGCTATAGAATTTTAAAAATTTGCTCTGTGGGCGGAGGGGGCGTTGCAATAGTGTTTTTGAGAGCTAGAAGGCTGAAAATTGGTACATATATATTACTGACCACGAGAATGATAAATACGATGCCGAAATTTGGATTTTCATTTTGTGGGCGGAGTGGGCGTGGCGATAGTGTTTTTTTTGAGCTAGAAGGCTGAAAATTGGTACATATGTATTACTGACCACGAGAATGATAAATATGATGCCGAAATTTGGATTTCATTTTGTGGGCGGAGTGGGCGTGGCAAAAGTGTTTTTGAGAGCTAGAAGGCTGAAAATTGGTACATATGTATTACTGACCACGAGAATGATAAATATGATGCCGAAATTTGGATTTTCATTTTGTGGGCGGAGTGGGCGTGTCGTAAGTTTTTTTTTGAGCTAGAAGTCTGAAAATTCGAACGTATATATTACTGACCACGAGAATGATAAATATGATGCCGAAATTTGGATTTTAATTTTGTGGGCGGAGTGGACGTGGCAAAGTGTTTTGAAAGCTACATGGCTGAAAATTGGTAAATATATATTACTGACCACGTGAAAGATCAATTTGATGCCGAAAATTGGATTTTCGTTTTGTGGGCGGAGTGAGCGTGGCTGAAAATTGGTACATATACAGTGGTGGTAACGAATTTAGCACAGTCACCACATGTAACTTTATAAAGCAAATATTTCAACTTCAACTTTAGATTTTTGAGCGGTATTTTTTCTAAAATATTACGTACGATAAGATGACCATTTAACGTTGTTTTTGTTCGGTTCTTATGCTGCATTTTAGTTTTATGCAATTTAAAGTACAAATAATACGAAAAGTGATTGGACAGTAATTTAGCACAAATTTAAAAAACTTTAATCAAATAGGAAAAAACTGAACTAACCAATACATTTTATTATAAACTTAATATTTGGTTGGATAATCGCTATTTTGAGTAATAGCTGTACATCTTCTGGACACACTCTCCACTAGAGGCATAGAAGACTCCATTGGAGTAGCATATCAGGAATTTTGTGTTTATTTCAAGAAATCGGGCAATTTTTTTGTTTTTATTGCTATAATATGTTGTTAAAGTCCATTCCATAGATTCTCAATAGGATTGAGATCCGGTGACTGTGCTCCACCATTTTTAACAATCTATTTTGTTCAGCCTCAAACAGCTCTTCACTGGCGTTAAGTGTGTTTTAGTCGGTTGTCGTGTATAAAACGCCACTTAATTATCATGTCTTTATCTGAATATGTTATCATAGTATCACCAAATAGATTTTTGTAAATATTCTGATCCATTAGTGCATCGATTTTGTGTATCGGACAAACGCCATGTCCAGAAAAAGCAGTATACATCATTAGATTTTCGCCAACAAGCTTTAACGTCTCAGATTTGTACTATGGGTTGTGCTGCATGTTTGGAGGGCACACTTCGTATTGTTTCCTATTAGATCCGCACCGACAAATGTTCGATTCGCCAATCCAGGCGATATTTTCCCAAAAATCTTGGATTTTTCTAAATGATCCTAAGCACATTAAATTTGACACTGTAAGCCATATTTTGATACGTCTGGCTTATGTTGAACAATGCAGCCAAGTAAATTTTTTCCATTGGTTCTTCTTCTTATGGTTCATGAGGAAATGCTAATGTCAATTTTTACCGAAAAATCTCTCTGAATCACAATTGAGCTTTTAAATGGATCTGCTACGCAGGTTCTATAAATTAAAAAATCCGAATTATTGATTGTTTTTCTCGGCGGAGGACATTTTGCAATATTTTTAAAGCTCCCATAAGTGCCAATATTGCTTAGTATATTGCACACAATCTGTCTGGATCAATTTATAATGTTTGCAATATCCCCAGCGGTACTTCCACTGTCGTTCAATTGCATAATAACCTGACGCTGCGCCTCAATGCACTATTTTCCTTTAGCAATATCTAATTATAATTTTTGTTAAATAATAACTTCAATTTGAGTAAAAATTACCCAAACATACCAATTAATTAATTTAAACGCAAAAATAAATAGAAAATAACAACTTTTATCAAATGTGCTAAATTTGTGTCCAGCCCAGATTACGAATTACTTGCAAAAACATGAGAGTACGAAGAAAAGGCACAAAAGAATTCGAAAAAAATTATTGGGCTTACAGATCACACCATAAGCAACACTAAAAAACAAATATTTTGCGCAGAGTTCATTATCCGAACAATTTATTTGCTATTATAAACAACACATGTGAAGTGTGCTAAACTCGTGACCACCACGTATATTACTGACCACGAGAATGATAAATATGATGCCGAAATTTGGATTTTCGTTTCGTGAGCAGTGGGAGCATGGCAAAAGTGTCTTGAGAGCTAAAGGCTGACAATTGGTACATATATATTACTGACCACGAGAAAGATAAATATGATGCTAGATTTTGAATTTTCGTTTGGTGGGCAATGGGGGCGTGGCAATAGTGTTTTTGAGAGGTAGTATGCTGAAAATTGGTACATATATATTACTGACCACGAGAAAGATAAATTGGATGCCGAAATTTGGATTTTCGTTTAGTGGGCGTGGCTATAGTGTTTTTTAAGCTAGAAGGCTAAAAATTGGAACGAATATATTACTGACCACGGAAAAAAGTTTCTTAGCTAGAAGGCTGAAAATTGGAACGTATATATTACAAACCACGATAATATCAATATGATAAGATCAATATGAAACCTGATTTTAATTTTACCATTTGTTTTTTTTTTTGCCTGGCTAAGCGGGCGGGGTTCAGCTAGTTAATAATAATTAGATAATAATTCATGTGCGACCCAAAAAAATTGAAGGCATTGCGCCACGAATTGCTTCCGCAGTTTCCATATTCATCAGACCTTTGCAGCGGGGGCAAACCTCCTGTTCCCAGACTGTTGAAAAAATAAATTAAATTTTGGAAAAAAAATGTGTGTTCTTTATCAGCAACTTATTGAATTGTGATTATACGTGGTGCAAATTGTAGTACATACAGACGGTAAGACAAACTAAATTCACCTCCCATTCTATGCTGGAGATATGACGCAACTAAATGTGACATTGTGTTATGTAAACATCTTCATTATGACAACATTCAGAAGAAATCATAATGAACACCCACAAGCAATACACACAGTGGTTTGATTTCATACCAGTACTGGTCAAAAATGTATGGAGTTGATTTTGTGTTTTTTATACCCACCACCATACAATAGTTACATTCTGTTAGCAATTGATGTCTTCTGGAATGCGTGGACCGATTTTATTTTTGGAAAATTCCTATGGAAGGTAAAGTTAATATCTGTACTCAAGGACGAAAGCATTTCTTTGCGCAGAAAACATAATACTTAAACTAAGTGTACCACAAAATGAACCAGAATTATAACTAACTTTTTGTATGTCACACAAAATTCTAACACTCAACAAGTAAGGGAAGGCTAAAGTCGAGGATGGCCGTCTATATGATGCCCTCCACTTTCAACTCCATTGCAATTAGAAACCATATATTTTACTCGATTTGCTTCAAATTTAGCGCAGTTGCTTGTAATTCAACTAGAAACATCTATGGTAATAGTGAGTCAGATCGGTTCGGATTTAGATATAGTTCCCATTCAAATTTCGCTCTCGATTTGTCCATTTCCATTCTAGAGACCACATATGAAAAATCGTTCCAGATATCACTTTTCCCC
>CANDYM010000227.1:0-42690 GCA_947397865.1 Polietes domitor
TCTATTTCCATTTTACCCCTTAAAAGTACGAATTTGGAAAAAATAATTTTATATTATGTATCTACTCAATTAGAGGAATGTAGACACCGAGTTTCGTGTTTCTAGCTGTTGTCGTTTAATATGTACCATTTTTATCCCTTTTTTGCCCCATTTCACCCCCTAAAAATAAGAATCACTTTATGGTGCACGTTTTTGCTATGAGGGGAATGCGCATACCAAATATCAAGCAAATAAAGGGTGATTTTTTAAGAGCTTGATAACTTTTTTTTTAAAAAAAAACGCATAAAATTTGCAAAATCTCATCGGTTCTTTATTTGAAACGTTAGATTGGTCCATGACATTTACTTTTTGAAGATAATTTCATTTAAATGTTGACCGCGGCTGCGTCTTAGGTGGTCCATCCGCTTAGTCCAATTTTGGCATTTCCACGTTTTTGAGTAACAGAGACCCAATTGGTGCGAACGGCGACGAATCGAAAATTGGTGGTCATCATTAACACTGGCCGATACAGCTGCGATATTTTCTTCAGTTCGCACTCTACGTAAGCGTGTTGGTGGTTTAATGTCCAACAATGTAAATTTGGTGCGAAATTTAGTCACAATAGCCCGAATAGCCGCTTCAGTGGGTCGATTAAACTGACCATAAAATGGAAGCGCGCAATGAACTTTCTTAACAGAGCACGCATTTTGATAATAAAATTCAATAATTTGCAAGCGTTGTTCGTTTGTAAGACGATTCATGATGAAATGTCAAAGCATACTGAGCATCTTTCTCTTTGACACCATGTCTGAAATCCCACGTGATCTGTCAAATACTAATGCATGAAAATCCTAACCTCAAAAAAATCACTCTTTATAAACAAACAAATATAAAAAACATTCTTAAATACGGTAAAATATTAGGGATTATTATGGGTATTTTTATTCCTTGTTAGGGAATTTTTTTCCCTTTGGGCCAATTTCGCCCAGTTTCAATCCCAACCGATCTACGGCTATGAGACGCATTAATGGAAAATTTGAACGTTCTAGCTCCTTTAGTTGAGATGCTAGCGTGCTTTCAACAGACGGACGGACATGGCTAGATCGTCTTAGAATTTTATGACGATCAAGAATATATATACTTTATAGGGTCTCAGACTAATATTTCAAGGTGTTACAAAGGTGACAAAGTTAGCATACCCCCATCCTCGAGGTGAGGGTATAAAAAAACAAGTAAGAAAAGTCTAAAGTCGTGTGGAGCCAACTAAACGATGCCCTACACAACTCTCTGAGCCCATACAGATTTTATGTATCAAACAAGGATCTTGATCATCTTTTCAAAAATTGCTAAATGAACTCTACTATGCTGAAGAATATATAAAATCAGTCGCCCTCGCCCGACTTTAGACTTTTCTTACTTGTTTTTGTATGTAATGAAAAAGTTGCAATTAATTTAAATTTTAAATATATATTCTCTTTCAAGGATTAACTACATGAGCCCTATATAAAATATATATGAATTCAATAAAAGTAAAAAAAAAAAACAATGTTTTAATTTTAATCAAAATGATGATAAGTAACTTGCAGGCGGATTGAGGATACATTTTTAAAAAGCATGACTTTCACAAAAAACACCAAATACACATACTGGCATACGCACACTGACACGGACACGGGCACTGGCGCTGGCTCATAAAGGACAAAAGAGGCATATAAAGCCAAAAGTATTAATAAAATAATTTATATTTACAAAAGTAATAAACGCGTAAAGATAATAATAAACTTTTTGCCGTCGTCGTCATCATCATCATTACACTCCGAAACACAAAATATTCGCTCGTAAATGTCCGCGAATACACAGCGCACAACCATCATTCGCTTATTAGGGATGTCGAGAGAACGTTTGCCATGCTAGAAAATTTCCATTGTTGGTAATTTATCACATGACTCCCAGGCGGTTCAATAAAAACTACACGTAAAAGTAGTCATGAAGGCTAAAATAAAATTATATCAGGAAAGAATAGAACATTTAAGGGAAACTCTTTTTAATCGGAACCGAAGATCTCTGAATGCATATATTCCCGCCTTTTATGAAGTTATTTTAAACATTATTTTCTAGTGAAATACTTTGGTAGGTTCTATATTTATCCCTTTTTGTCTCAAATTTCTAAAAATTCATTTATGTTAGTATGTGGTACCATTCTTACCCCTTTTTGTGCCGCCCTTACAATTTCAAAAAATTAACTTTTGTTTCGCGTACTCGGATAAATGTACACAACGAATTTCTAATAGCCTCAATTTGCTTTGTACGATTTTCATCACTTTTTATCTGCTTCCACCATTAAAGAACACATTTTGCTACAATTCATTTGTATTGCATATCAGAGTAATTATGTATAAATACTCTGATTCGATACATTTTTGCGCTTTTTTGTTGATACCTTTTTCCTGTTTACCCTTTAAAAGTACCAATATCGAAAAATTCAAACAGACGGAACTGGTATCAATTTATGATTCCAGCTACGTCTGTTTGAATAGTACAATTTTTAACCCATTTAATCCCTTAAAATTAACCAGTAAGGAAAGGCTAAAGTCGGGCGGGGCCGACTCTATGATACACTCCACTTTCAATCCGAATACAATTCAATTCCGTGAAAAAGTGAAAACGGGAAGGGTTTTTTGTATCCTGTAAATGTATGTGTTTGACAAAAAATTTTATATCGGAAAGGTCATTTGTATGAGGATATATTGAAACCTGGAACGAAATAGGTGAAATATAAAATGTATAGTTTGGCCAAAATCGGTTAAACTTATGGGAGCAACATTTGAATTTGGGCTATATTTAAATCTGAACCGATCTTACCCACTTTCACCATAGTTTTGTTTAGTCAGATTATAAGATGTTGTGCCAAATTTAAAGAAAATCGAGTACAATATGTGGTTTCTACAGAGGAAAATGTCAAATCGGGAACGACATTTGTATGGGGGCTATATCTAAATCTGAACCGATTTGACCTATTTTCACCATAGATGTTCTTAGTTTAAATATATGATGTTTTGCCAAATCTGAAGACAATCTGATATAATATGTGGTTTCTAGAGCGGAAAAGTCAAATCGGGAGCGAAATTTGTATGGGTGCTATATATAAATCTGAACCGATCTGTCCGATATTCACCATGGGAGTTTCTAGTGGGAATATAAGATGTTTTACTGAATCTGAAGACAATCTGATACAATATGTGGTTTCTAGAGCGGAAAAAGTCAAATCGGGAGCGAAATTTGTATGGGAGCTATATATAAATCTGAACCGATCTCTCCGATATTCACCATGGAGTTTCTAGTGGGAATATAAGATGTTTTACTGAATCTGAAGACAATCTGATACAATATGTGGTTTCTAGAGCGGAAAAAGTCAAATCGGGAGCGATATTTGTATGGGAGCTATATATAAATCTGAACCGATCTGTCCGATATTCACCATGGGAGTTTCTAGTGGGAATATAAGATGTTTTACTGAATCTGAAGACAATCTGATACAATATGTGGTTTCTAGAGCGGAAAAAGTCAAATCGGGAGCGAAATTTGTATGGGAGCTATATATAAATCTGAACCGATCTGACCGATATTCACCATGGGTGTTTCTAGTGGAAATATAAGATGTTTTACCAAATCTGAAGACAATCTGATACATTATGTGGTCTCTAGAGCGGAAAAAGTCAAATCGGGAGAGAAATTTGTATGGGAGCTATATATAAATCTGAACCGATCTGACCGATATTCACCATGGGTGTTTCTAGTGGAAATATAAGATGTTTTACCAAATCTGAAGACAATCTGATACATTATGTGGTCTCTAGAGCGGAAAAAGTCAAATCGGGAGAGAAATTTGTATGGGAGCTATATATAAATCTGAACCGATCTAACACATTTTTACCACAGGTGTTTTTAGTTACAATATAAGATGTTTTGCCAATTTTAAAGAAAATCTGTTGTAATATGTGGTATCTAGAGTGAAAAGAGTCAAATCTGGAGTGAAATTCGTATGGGGGCTATATCTAAATCTGAACCGATTTTCTTCAAATTAAATAGCGTTCGTCCTTATCCCGAAAAACATAGTTGTGCAATGTTTCATTTGGTTCTGTCTACAATTGCGACCTGTATCGTGATTACAAGAATAGATGGACGGACGACGGACGGACAGACAGACAGACAGACGGACGGACATTGCTAAATCGACTCAGAAAGTGATTCTAAGACGATCGGTATAATTAACAATGGGTCTATCTCGTTTCCTTTTGGGTGTTACAAACAAATGCACAAAGACATAATACTCTCGTGGAGTGTATAAAAATTTCTGACAATTCATTGTTATCAGTCATCTACACCGAATTTCACGATTGCGTGTTTTTGGTACCGTTTTTATCCCCCTTCTCTAGTCTACTTACGTAGAGATTTTCGAAAGTCGTACTTTTAAGAGGATAAACAGAGCCGCAGCTACAATCATGGCATCATCTGACTGCATAGATTTGCAACATAAAAGATTTTTCCAAATTCATACTTTTTTACTTTTACGGCAAAAATGTTCCGCCCGGCCAAACTTAACGCACTTTTTTCTTGTTCTGTACTTCAGCTAGTTTAAGAGATATCTGGCTGACAAGAAAACAAGTAAGGAAATGCTAAAGACGGGCGGGGTCGACTATATGATACCCTGCACCACTCCCTGCGTATATACCAGGTTTTGATTACTAAACCCAGATGTTTCATGGGGGCGATTTTATGCACTTCATATAAAGATTCATCTTTAGTCAAATTTGATGAATATGGCAAAATTGATGAACATCATTTGCATTATGTTACTCACATTTGACGGGCCTATACACAAACAAAAGTTGCGCATAGGGAAAAATATAATGATTATTATCATCAAGATTGTAAAATCAAGTGATTTTTGAAATTTGGTACGTACATTCCTATGACATAACAGACGTGCATAATCAAGGAAATTTCTGAAATTTGTACTTTTATGGAGAAACGCTTGAAATGGAATAAAATTGGTACCAATTAAACCGCTGCCGCTAGAATCATGAAAATCTATTCATACATGTTTCCGAGTCTGTAGACACGCAAAATAAACGGCGTTCTCCAAATGCGTACTTTTAGGGACAAATTAGGGTACAGTGAAACTAAGTAAATGTCGCGATTTCCATAATGAAATATTATTATATTTCTCATATGAAATTGCTTTTCTACGTAATGTCGTCGTCGTAATCCTTTGAAACGTATCCCCAACGACATCCCTAATATTTCTGCCGTTATGAGTTGAAACACCTGACGTATGCTTAATGTGATTATGTCATGAAAAACAATAACAAAATATTATTGTTTTCATTATGTAGTCGAGCAGACAACAAAAAGTAAAACACATGCCATCAGCATGTGCAGGAGTTGCTATGCTATGGCCATATGAGAGTACATTTGCGAAAAAATTCTGAGCCGTTTTTCATAAGATTAATTTATGACATTATTTAATTAAACTTTAAAAACAGCCATATATGGATGTTCGTATATGTATAGATACATACATATGTATGTACATTCTGCAGAAGGTGTAGCGATGAAGTTTGCGCAAAAATTACACCGAAAACGTTTATCAACACATGGCCGATTAAGAGAGTGTGAGAGTACAGTGGCTGTCTATGCATCTATACATTCCAGTATTTTTTGGATTTATATAATATCCAACAGTTTACGGGTTAATATCAATTATGAAGTGTATTCAGTACATTACATAAATTGACGATTGCACCAATGAAAGCGCAATTATTTGTTACTTAAAGGACATATATGACTATGTCCTTTTTTTTTGTACATATTACACCGTGCTGTTGCATTTTTTACATTTCTCTATTGGACCTGAGCAAGACCATATACATATGAAACTAGATATGGTATGTACACTGAAAGAAAAGGCTTCATTCCCCCAATGACATCTTACATTGCATCAATGAAGTCTGTCATTGTTTTTGGACCAGCGTAAAATGTTTCATTAAATTAACATGAGACATAATACTCTCGTGGAGTGTATAAATAACCTTATTATTGCATATTTAGCTGTGGACCATCTACTTATATTTAGTTTGCAGCAATTATTTGGCGCAGAAACCAAAATACATAAGCTCAATGAACAATAAAATTAATGATAATTTTATCTTACTTCCCGTATGCCACCCAAAAATACGCATACTAAGAAATTATAACACATTAATGAAACCAGTTCAATCTTGTAATGAAATGTTACATTCGGGTTAAGAAAGAGTGCATTATTTTGTTTGTGACGGAAAAAGTAAACAAAACTTAATATAAGCGGCTAAACAAGTATTGTAATAGTAAATTTAATCCTCTACATTATAATACAGCTAAAGATTCTCATAATATTATCCATATTTGCCTCGATTTATACAAAAAAAAGATTCCATTGCATCAATGAAAACCATTTCGTTCTAATAATGGCACAAAAAATCATTAAAAATATTGTTAATGAAATATTTCATTACGGTAATAAAACATTTCATTGGATTTATGAAACATTTCTTTGCATCAATGAAAACACATTAATGAAAGTGTTTCATTATTGTAATGAAGCATTTTGCTTTTAGTTTACATAAATATCTTAAAAGGAATAGAAATTATCTTCCAAACAAGGTATAGAACATTAAATTCGGAGTTACAGATGATAGAATGAACACATTTTTTTGTAAAAATTGTAATTTTACCACTATTTTAATTCTTCCTTTTTATACCCTCCACCTCCTGGATTGGGGAATATTCACTTTGTCATTCCGTTTGTAACACCTTGAAATATTCATCGGAGACCCCATAAAGTATATATATTCTGGGTCGTGGTAAAATTCTAAGACGATATAGCCATGTCCGTCTGTCCGTCTGTCTGTCTGTCTGTCTGTCTGTTGAAAGCACGATAGCGGCCGAACGAAATGAGCTAGGAGGTTCAAATTTTGCCTAAATGTGTCTTATGGTAGTAGATCTGTTGGGATTGAAAGTGGGCGAAATCGGCCCAGAGGGACAAAATTTTCCCTCACAAGGACTGAAAATATCCCTAATATTTAGAGTATTTCAGCATGTTTTTTGAACATATTAGCTTGTATTTACTTGATATTTGCAATTCGCATTCCCTTTATAGCATAAAAGGGCACCATAGAGTGGTTTTTATTTGTTAGGGGGCGAAATCGGACGAAAAGGGATAAAAATGGTACCCATCAAACGACAACAGATAGAAACACGAAATTTGGCGTGTACATTAGAGCGTACCAGGTAACAAGTAAAAAAAAAAGTTCGCCGTACACCTTCGAATATGAAGTATTATTGAAAGGTAGTTTCAAAAAAAAAAAAATTATTTTCTTATGCCGAACGTAGGGGTCGCGCTTTTACATTTTTCTATATAACTTCTGCATTTATAAACGGATTTTAAAGTGTGATACATCGATGTTTTTGTCTCGACGAGGCCGATTTTTTGTCTTTGAAGTCATTGAGCTCAAGCATGATTCATTATTTTATGCGAGCTTTAATTTTCTGATATTAGAGTGGTACATTAGGGTAGTAGCAACTGAGATATGATGGGTAAGTACCAGAAGGGGGCGCTTGAGCTCAATGACTTCAAAGACAAAAACATCGTCGAGACAAAAACATCGATGTATCACACTTTAAAATCCCTTTATAAATGCAGAAGTTATATAGAAAAATGTAAAAGCGCGACCCCTACGTTCGGGGGTCGCGCTTTTTCCAAATTCGTACTTTCAAGGGATACAATGGATACAGGGGATAAAAATAGTACCAACTAAACGAATACAGCTAGAATGATTTAATTCGGTGTGTACATTAGGGCGTACCTCAAAAAAAAAGTTCGCCGTACACCTTCGAATATGAAGTATTATTGAAAGGTAGTTTCAAAAAAAAAATTTTTATTTTTTTATGCCGAACGTAGGGGTCGCGCTTTTACATTTTTCTATATAACTTGTATTTATAAACGGATTTTAAAGTGTGATACATCGATGTTTTTGTCTCGACGAGGCCGATTTTTTTTGTCTTTGAAGTCATTGAGCTCAAGCACCCCCTTCTGGTACTTACCCATCATTTCTCAGTTGCTACTACCCTAATGTACCACTCTAATAATCGAAAATTAAAGCTCGCATAAAATCATGAATCATGTTTGAGCTCAATGACTTCAAAGACAAAATCGGACAAAAACATCGATGTATCACACTTTAAAATCCGTTTATAAATGCAGAAGTTATATAGAAAAATGTAAAAGCGCGACCCCTACGTTCGGCATAAAAAAATAAAAAAATTTTTTTTGAAACTACCTTTCAATAATACTTCATATTCGAAGGTGTACGGCGAACTTTTTTTTTTTTACTTGTAACCTGGTACGCTCTAGTGTACATCCCTCTCGTAAAATAAACAGAGTTTAGCTAGTCCTACTCTTGAGAGGGCAAAATTGGAAAAAGGGGATAAAAATGGAGCCAACAAAATGGCCGCTGATAGAATTATGGAATTCGGTGTATACATTCCTCTAACTGCAAAGCCACGTAAAATATTTTTTTTTTCTAAATTCGTTCTTTATTTTGTGGCTTTTACGACAAAAAATGGTAGAATAATGAAGTTGTCTTATGCTGCGTACGTGAGAGATAAGGTATTTTCAAAATTTATACTTTTGAAATTAAAATAGGATGGACGAAAATAGGACGAACGACTGTATCTGAAAATACACTCTCTATCCACCAATATTTTGGGTATTTATGATTGCTCCCTTATGTTTACTTTATGAATTGAAGTATTATTTCCATTATATATATATACATAGTATACAAATATTGGTAGCCTTGGCTTATTAATTAAATTTCTGATTTTCATACAGTTAAAATATAAATATACAGTTAAAATATAAAATATAGTACCAATGATACGACAACAGCTAGAATCATGAAATTCGGTGTGAACATCCCTCTAATTGCATAGATACGTAAAGTAGAGGGATTTTTCGAAATTCGTACTTTTAAGGGATATAATTAAAAAAGAGGGACAAAAATGGGACCTACCAAACCGCTGAAGTTGAAATCATGAAATTCGGTGTATACATTCTGACTATGAAGACCCGAAAAATGTTTTTTTTTTTTCGAAATTTGTACATTTGGGCGGAGAATGGGGATATGTTTAAAAATTATACTTTTCTGATCACTTTGTCTGTATTTGAAAATGCTTCTTTCTAATGGCGACTGACAATCGCCTAATATTTAGTCATGTTCACTTTCACAATTTCAGCATTTTATTTATATATAGTAGTCGATTTTAAACAGTGTGCATAAGTATACATTATAGTTTGAAATAGTAAACAAATATAGTAATGTGCACAAAAATATCACAATTTTCGTAATATGGTACTGTGCTTCTATGTAAAGTCGACATCCTTTAATCTGCTGGTAATACTGTGGAATGCACTCCGTGGTGGAGGGTATATAAGATTCGGCCCGGCCGAACTTAACGCCTTCTTACTTGTTGATTTTCGAAACGATTACATTAATTGAAATTTTTTTTTTAGCAACTGTATGAGTTTGGAAGTCAATTCAAAACATAAATATTCTTATACTTATATTTTCAAAAAGCTTAAATACCATAAATATTGGAGATAGTGGGTGCTACAGTTGGTTGTATTTCCATTCTATTTTAATTCCAAAAGTACAATTTTTGAAAATCCATAGTGCAAAATAACCTAACTTCATGATTCAACCAATTTTTTGCCGAAAAAGTACGAATTTTAATTTATTTTTTTTGCGTGTCTATGCAGTCAAAGGAATGTTTACACTGAATTTCATCGGAATACTTATTTTTTTGGCGTCACAACCATGTGTCGGCAAACTAACTTATAATACAATATTCCACGGAGTAGTGTAGGATAATTATCCAGTGTAAGTAAAATTTGAGGTTATCGCGATTAAGTCCGAAAAAGTCAAAATTATAATATCCTACACCACTTCGTGGACTAGGGTATTATAAGTTAGTTTCACGTCAAATGTTTGTAACACCAAGATATAATCGTACTAGAGCCACCTTTAAGTATACGGGTCGGCTTAGAATCACCAGCTGAATCGATTTAACGACGTCCGTCCGTCTGCTGTCCATCTAAGTTTGTTCGCACTCTACAGGTCGCAATTTTTGTCTGATTATCATGGAATTTGACAGAAGTTATTTTTTTGGCCAAGGACGATCGGTATTGAATTTGTAGGATTCGGTTCAGATTTAGACATAGTCTCTTTAAAAATATCCCTATAATTTACGCTATTACTGCTTTAGAATGCACATTTTTCATGGGATCATGACAAAATTTCCAGGATCATGTTCATTTGGAACTAGAAGCAGCTACAGGGAAAGTGGACCACATGGGTCCATGTTTTCATATATGTTCATAAATATTTGGTATAACCCCCATACAAATGGGCCCCAGTTTACACTATTATCGCTCTAAAACGCAGAAATTACATTGGATATTGATATAATTTTGTACTTCATGTTATATTTCAATAAAGAATACCTACTTTGAAAGTGATCTATAAAGGCCCACTTTTTAATGTAGCGCCCTTACAAGTGGGCCTCCATTTGAATTATTAATTATTCTTATGTTGGAACCAAGTCCGTTTCATCCGGCCGTCCGTCTGTTTTTCTGGCTGCTGTATATGGATTTTGATATGGTGAATTTTGCCACGCATTTTTTTGTACCTCCCACACAAATACCCTAAATTGATATCGACAAAACTTTACTTACCTTTTTAACATAACAATTTCTGATCACACTAGAGGCAAAAATAAGCATCGTATATAAATTATTTTAGGTGGACAGGACATTTCAACCGAAGACACAAAAGCAAGTATTATATTCGCTGGAGATATATTGTAAAACCGAAATTCGTGTCGATTTAAGATACTGCCTCGGTATGTCACTTTGCATTATGCGCCAGCCCTACCTTCGGCGAATCCACAAATTCCTTTCAATATACATAATTGCCTTTAAGACTTCCATATTCCTGGCGAACGTTTCGTGGAAATCTTAATCTTGCATTCAGTAACTGCGTAATTATCACACCGCCGCCTTCCATTCCTCGGTTGTCGTAAGAAGACGCTGTAAACTCTGAACAGCGCAAAAGTTGGAAGAGAAACACACAAAACCAGGCAGATGAAAAGACATACAGACAGACGGAAAGACTGACAGACAGACGAACTGAACAAAACAGACACAATCCTCAGTCGTGCATCCAACACGGCTGCTGTGGCTGATACTGATTCAGCTGCTGCCATTCACTGTAGGCGTTTAATCCCTTTAGGAATCCACAAAGAACTCAAGACAACAAATGTTAAAGACTCTACTAATACAAATACATACATAAATAAATAAACATTCACACACACACACACAATCTCATACGAGCATAGCAAGGCAGGGGCAAATGTGGCTAGGCCTGTTAAAAAATAATTAAATTCCATCGGCCAAAATTCAATAACTTTTGATGTATTAAAAAATTTTGCGTTTTAAAAATTAAAATTGAAATTAGTCGAAGGACCAACGATTATTTTGAGATAATAACATTGAAAATCGGGTAATCGGACATACTCTAGAAATTGGCCCAAATTTACTTGATTTTTTCCTTTTAGATTTAAAAGAAAAGTTAACATATTCTTAATTAATAACTCTGCCCATGAAATTAATACTTTTCGGTTTGAACAGAATAGCGACCTTATAATTCCGAAAGGGCATATTGAGTAGATCATTCCTGTAGAATAAACTTATAGTCCAGCTGGTCTGAGTTTCTTTTACAGCGAATCAAAGTTTTCATTTTTTGGCCGAAGGGAGCATTGTACTAAGTGAGAAAAGTGTTGTAAATTATTGTCTGAAAGAACTCGAATTTTTAGAACTATATCGTTGAATTTTATGAGGATTATTTTTGTGGAAGATCTTAACCCTATAGCTCCACTCTTTGTGGCTTGTAAAAGTTGGCGTGTAATTTTAGCTTTATTAACAATATTGGTGTCTTTGGTAACTCCCACTGAAATTTTCCGGCAATTTTTTTCGTAGAACATTTTAACCCTTAAATGTCCTTTCTGAAAGGACTTTTTTGATTTTCTCGAAAAAAAGGACCAAATTGACCCATAAAAGGAGGAGCTAGAGGGTTAAGATCTTCCACAAAAATAATCGTCATAATCCTCTTCCCCACACAACATATTATTATTAATAGGGCCTCCTACACTGGCACCCGCCTATGCTTGTATCTTTAGCTATTTTTATTTGCTTCTTTTTTTCTTGTGGCTTTTAGGTTTAGCTGGAGAAAATGTTAAAGTAGTTATAAACATTTTTGTTTTTGGGTCCTGATTCCAGGCCGGCATAAAGGGCGGCGGTAGGGTGGATGGTCTTTGGGAGTGTGTTCGCATTACTTGGGAAATCAAAGTACGATGACTTTTGAGAAAACTCTGTGGTGCGTAGGCATCAGCAAGACAACGACGAGGGCAATGGCAGCATAGCAGCGAGAACAGCAGCAAGACAAACATAGACAACACAACATTTAACTCCAGTAAATGCGTTAATAAAATTTTATGATGGATTTAATACACTGCCTAATTTCGTAGAGTTCGAGGCCGTATGTATTTAATTTACTTTACATTTTATAAAGTGACACAATATCGCTGCTGTTTGCTGCCTCGAATGTACGCACGCACACATGTGGAGATGCTGTGCCTGCAGATGTTTACTTTAGTTCAAGTGCTTTTGCAATACTTGGAAATCGTTGAGGGAATTGAATTAATTAAAATAAGGGCGTGTCAGCCAATAAACGGGGTTGATAAGATAAACTCCGTATGATTAAGGATTCTAGTGGAGAGTAGCATCAGAGAGCTGAAAATGCACCCACTATCTCCCAATATGTAGGATATTTAAGATTTTTTGAAAATTGGTATCTTATATTTGCTTTTTGAATTGATTTGAATTATTATTTCGATATATATAGTCGACGATGCTGTATAAACATGTTGGTAGCCTTGTCTTATAAGCGTGGTTTAAAGTAATTATTATACAGGGTGCGACAAAAGTCGCGAAGGGATTTGTAAAATTAATCACTTTTCTAATTTAATTTTCCCCCTTTTTATACCCTCCACCTCCAGGATGGGGGTATATTCACTTTGTCATTCCGTTTGTAACACCTTAAAATATTCATCGGAGACCCCCTAAAGTATATATATTCTGGGTCGTGGTAAAATTCTAAGACGATATAGCCATGTCCGTCTGTCTGTCTGTTGAAAGCACGATAACGGCCGAACGAAATGAGCTAGGAGGTTCAAATTTTCCCTAAATGTGTTTTATGGTTGCAGATCGGTTGGGATTGAAAGTGGGCGAAATCGGCCCAGAGGGAAAAACTTTTCCCTCACAAGGACTGAAAATACCTCTAATATTTAGAGTATTTCAGCATGTTTTTTGAACATTTTAGCTTGTATTCTCTTGATATTTGCAATTCACATTCTCTTTATAGCATAAAAGGGTACCATAGAGTAATTTTTTTGTAGGGGGCGAAATGGGACAAAAAGTGATAAAAATGGTACCTATCAAACGACAACAGATAGAAACATGAAATTTGTCGTGTACATTCCTCTAATAGAGTATATACATAATATAAAAGTATTTATTCTAAATTCGTACTTTTAAGGGGTTAAATGGGTATAGATGGAGAAAAATAGTACCAACCAAATGGCTGCATCTAGAATAATGAAATTCGGTCTATATATTCCACTGATTGCGTAGACACATAAAACAAAGGAAATTTTCGAAATTCGTACTTTTAGGGTGTAAAATGGAAAAAGGGGATAAAAATTGTACCAAACAAATGGACTGAGTAGACACGAAAAAAGGTTTTTCCAAATTGGTACTTTCAAGGGATTCGGTGGGAGCAGAGGGATAAAAATGGTACCAACTAAAAGGCTACAGCTAGAATGTTGAAATTTTCGAAAGTCGTACTTTTAAGGAATAAAATGCGAAAAAGGGTATAAAAATGGTACCAACAAAATGTCCGCAGATAGTATCATGGAATTCGGAATTCGGAATAAAAAATTCCAAATTCGTACTTTATTTTGTTACTTTTACGACAAAAAATGGTACTATCCTGAAGTGGCCTTATATTGCGTACGTGAGAGATAAGGTCTTTTCAAAATTTATTCTTTTGAAATTAAAATAGGATGGAAATACAACCAACAAAACCACTGTAGCTAAAAATACACTCTCTGTCCCCCAATATTTAGGGTATTAATGATTGCTGCCTTATATTTACTTTATGAATTGAAGTATTATTTCCATTACATATACATAGTATAAAAATATTAATAGACTTGGTTTAATAATTAAATTTCTGATTTTTATACATTTGAAATTTGTTGCGGACATTCCTCTTGTAGCTTGGAAGCACCGCAAAGAAAATAAAAGTTTTAGCGGACGAAATGGGACAAAAAGGGATAAAATATGATACCATGAAGGGATAAAATATGATACCCTCTAATTACATAGACACGTAAAATGGAGGGATTTTTCGAAATTCGTACTTTTAAGGGATATAATTGAAAAATAGGGATACAAATGGGACCTTCCAAACCGCTGAAGATGGTATCATGAAATTCGGTGTATATATTCGGTGTGTATTCTGTGTACTGACTATGAATACTCGAAACAAAATTTTTTTTTCCAAATTTGTACATTTGGGCGGAGAATGGGGCGAATGGGGATGTCTTTAAAATTTGTACTTTTCTTATCAAAATAATACAGTCACTTTGTCTGCCTAATATTTAGGCATATTCACTTTCGCAATTACAGCATTGTAAACACCAAATATCATGATTCTTGCTACAGCCATTTTCTTGTTTTTCCCGTTTTGATCCTAAAGGTACGAATATTGACAGCTATCTTTATTTTTCGCGCCTACGCTGTCAAAGCAATGTGCACGCCGAATTTGTTATTTGTTATTGTTTTAGCTGCAGCCATTTGGATGGTACAATTTGTATCCCCATTCCTGCCTTTTAGTGTTGAATTTTTTTAGTAAGATGAACCTATACACGTAATTTAATGATTTGAACATCAGCGGTTTGGTTGGTACAATTTTTATCCCTCTTTTCCAATTGTACCCCTTAAAAGAACGAAGTTTGAAAAATCACTCTACTTTAAGCGTCTACGCAATTAGGGGGATGTACATTCCCTTTTCATGTCACGTTTCTAGCTGTTGTCGAATCATTCGTACCAGTTTTATCCCCTTTTTCCTTTTCACCCGTTAAATCTTTTTTCTACTTTTTGGTGTTTTCACGGTACAAACAAATTTCAAGTGTAAAAAAGCTGAAATTATCCAAAAATTAGCTTAAATAATCTAAATATCACGGGGAATTTTCAGTCCTTGTTAGGGAAAAATTCACCCCTCTGGGCCGATTTCGCCCACCTTCAATCACAAGCTACCTGCAACCAGAAGACACATTTGCAGAAAATATGAACCTCTTAACTCATTTCGTTCGGCAGCTAGCGTGCTTTCAACAGACAGACGGACATGGCTAGATTGTCTTAGATTTTTACCACGACCCAGAATATATATACTTTTTGGGGTCTCCGATGAATATTTCAAGGTATTACAAACGGAATGACAAAGTGAATATACCCACATCCAGGAGGTGGAGGGTATAAAAAACCTACTTAAACGCACACTGATTTGGATGAAAATAGTAACAAATGACTATAATTAGAATCATGAAATTCGGAGAAAACATGACACAATTGAAAATAAGCTTTGGTGGAGGAAGAAACCAATTCATCCTGGAAAGTGTTCTTAAACGAACTAGTTTCGTCGTTAGTCTTGCGCCCAGCAACGTCTCTTAATGTAGCGTATCTTTAAATCTGACACCTGTCAATTAAGCTGAATTCCGTCATCCCGAAGGGTGTAGCAACATAAGACGATTAACACCGCAAGCGCTTAATCGCTTTGCTCCTACTTACTAAATTATCACCCTATTAAGAGATGCCCTGACATACAGCACTGCGGCAGCTACTAATTTTGACAATAACAAGCAACCAACCCACAGCAATTGTAAGCGTATCGAAATGTGTAGGTACTACTACTGTTATGACTTAAGTTTTTACGATTGTGATAAGAATGGAAAAAGTCGGAAACAAAATATAATCATAATTTGCTGAAAATGTTTGTTTATGGTAGTTTAACGCAACTCGCAAATAGCGAAAGGGGGATCGGGATTTCGAAAGTCGGCGGAGCGGCAGATGACTGCGAGCAGTATGGAATTAGTTTGTGCCTGGGAGTGGGTGGTTGGATGGTGGGGGCCGGTATCGAGCAATTAGCATTGGCATTTGTAACAATTCAAGTGTAATTACGATTCACAGATATTCGTCCGCTTGTTGTATGTAGTGTTGCGTTTGTGATGGTTTCAGATTCCGAGTCCGATTCATTTTCAGTTTGCTTTTTGTTTTGTTTTGTATGCTACTGTTATTGTTATTATTGTTATGGCATTAATTAGTTATTGTTTTCATTAATACTGCTGAATTTGTAGAAAGTTGTTTACTTGTGTGTGTGTGTCTATGTGTATATATATGTATGTTCGTGTATGGACAACAACGTATGCCAGTGCGTTTGTCGTATGGGAGTGTATGAGCGTGTTCGTATTGTATTCTGCTTTTGATTTAATTAGAAAATTTCATAATGTTATTATTATTATTATTATTTGTTGTTGTTGTGGTTGAACGTGTATAAATCAAAGCCTTATTAATCATTCGTAACAAATACGTTCGAGACGACCTTCTACTATTCTACTATATAGACTAACAGTCGCTGGTTCTTAAATTAATACCCATCCATACGTGGATGTTTTAATATATCCGTAAGAATATCGGAAACTAGGTGGTGGTACTTGAGGAGAGCTACATCAAAAAGTTCATTTCACTTCAGCTTACTTTGGGTCCATCAGTGGGATTGTCATCTACATATGTATTCAAGGGATGCAATCTATGTCTGAGACGCTTGTAAGAAACATCTCAGCAACTACAAAAAAAAACTCTGAAAAGCCTAGAGCAGCTCGTGGCGATCTGATTCTGCAGTGACATTGAGGATGTAAAAGGAAAAATCGTTCACTGGAGGTACACATCAGAGGTTCGTCCATTTCCGCTATACGGCGCACAGTGCATTATCAGCGGCCAAAACTCCCAAATTTCATGCGCCCAAATCTCGACTTTTCTGATTGAATTTTGTAAAGAACATTCCTATTAAGCATATTCTAAAAGATTTTTGTCAATATCGCGGTTAATTTTAGCTTTGGATGCATTTAGAGTTCATAAATGATAAAATAGTTGCAAATTTCATCATCAGAGAGGTTATGTTATTGGGATGTATCTCGGAAACCATGTATCACATTGAAATGTCGTTTAGTTCGTGGAAAATAGGAGCCCTTGGGGTGTTCTTTTGCATTTACAAAAGTGTAATTACGTTTTTACTTTCCTTTTCAGACAAAAGGTTTACCTGAAGGTTGTATTTATTCAGTTTTCTACAGCATAAAACTATATTCGCGAGGCCGACCGATGCCTCTGCATTTACAAATATTGTTAAACTATTGTCGTATTTATTCATTTTAAAAAGAATTTAATTACTGAAATGGTAAAACCTTCTAAGCCAAAAATGAAGCAATGCTTTCTTCGTTGATCTCTGTTTATGTATTGTATTGTTTATGTAGCCAGAACCAAACGAAACTATGCACAACGAAGTTTTTCAGTACAAGGATGAACACAATTTAATTTGAAGAAAATCGGTTCAGATTTAGATATAGCTCACATTAAAATTTCGCTCCCGATTTGACTGTTTCTGCTCTACAAACCTCATATTTTAACAGATCCTCTTCAAATTAGGCGAAATATCTTACATTTGTCCTATAAACAGCCATGGTGCACATGGGTCAGATCGGTTCAGATTTATATATAGCTATCACACAAATTTCACTCCCGATTTCACTTTTTCCACTCTGTAATACATATATTTTAACAGTTCTTCTTCAAATCTTTCAACTAGAAACACCTATGGTGAATGTGGGTTAGATTGGTTCAGATTTACATATAGTTCCCATACAAATTTCGCTCCCGGATAGATTTTTCCGACCCGAAAACCACGAATTTTCACCGAATTTCTTTAAAGTGAGCATAACACGTTATATTTAAACCGGAAGAACTTATTGTGAAAGCTAGTAACTTTATTCCATGTTTGAATATAGTTCCGATACAAATATTCTTCTCGATTTGACAAATTGGACCAGGTCATATTAGCCTGTGATTAGGAAACAAACAAAAATTCTTCCTGTTTTCACTTTTTTACCGAATTGAATTGTATTCGGATAGAAAGTGGAGTGTATCATATAGTCGGCCCCGCCCGACTTTAGCCTTTCCTTACTTGTTTTAATATGTCTTACTTGATATAAGGTATGCGCATTCCTCCTATAACAAAAACGTGCACCATAATGTGATTTTAATTCGTTGGGGGTGAAATGGGGCAAAAAGGGATAAAAATGGTACATATCAAACGACAACAGCTAGAAACACGAAATGCGGTGTATACATTCCTCTGATTGCGTAGACACATAAAATAAACGGACTTTTAGAAATTCGGACTTTTTGGGTTTAAAATGGAAATAAATCAAAAAAAAAAATTTTTCAAATCCATGCTTTATGCAAGCAGAATTCTATTGGGTCTAGAAATTCTTTGTTAGTTATCTTTTGTAGAAGGAAAAATTACTGCGTTATCAGGAGCAGAAATAATAGATTTTTAATTTGTGGTTTGTATGGGAGGTACCACGCCCCTTTGTCCATTCCCGCTCATATTTGCAGCAGCACTTAAAAATGCACACCAAACCGACGTACCAAATTTTGTTCAAATACCGTTATCAGGAGCAGAAATAATAGATTTTTAATTTGTGGTTTGTATGGGAGGTACCACGCCCCTTTGTACAATCCCGCCCATATTTGCAGCAGCACTTAAAAAATCCACACCAAACCGACGTACCAAATTTTGTTCAAATACCGTTATCAGGAGCAGAAATAATAGATTTTTAATTTGTGGTTTGTATGGGAGGTACCACGCCCCTTTGTACAATCCCGCCCATATTTGCAGCAGCACTTACAACATGCACACCAAACCGACGTACCAAATTTTGTTTAAATGCCGTTATCAGGAGCAGAAATAATAGATTTTTAATTTGTGGTTTGTATGGGATGTACCACGCCCCTTTGTCCAATTGGTCAAATTTTTCCATTTCTTTGTATTGTCATCGAAAATGATTAAGTGTGCAAAATTTGAGCAAAATTGGTTGAGAAAAAAGCTTTCAAAAATTGATTTCAAATTTTGTGACACACAAACATATATAGAAAGTAACCTTATATAAAGCATGGAAAAAAAGGGGATAAAAATAGTACCAACCAAATGACCGCAGCTAGAGTCATGAAAATCGGAATATATATCCCTCTGACTGCGTAGACCTGAAAAATAAAAGGTTTTTTTCAAATTCATACTTTCATGGGATACAATGGGTACAGACACGTAAAATAAAGAAATTTTAGAAGGTCGTACTCTTTAGGGGGGTGAACTACGGGAAAGGGGATAAAAATGGTACCAAATGCAATCATAGAATTCGGTGTATACATTCCGCTGAATGCATTGACACGAAGATTTTTCCAAATTCGTACCTTTTACTTTTACGGGTTGAGCCGTGAAGTTAGGTTATTTTGTACTATGTGCGTCAGATAATGGATTTTCAAAATATGTACTTTTGGAATTAAATTAGAATGGAAACACAACCAACTGTAACACCCACTATCTACCAATATTTATGGTATTTATGGCTTTTTGAATATATAAATATAAGAATATTTATTTTTGAATTGACTTGAAGTATTATTTCGAAATGTATTGGTAACCTTGCCTTATAAGCGTGGTTTGGAATTATAAACATATTATATTTATTTAAAAAATTATTTTGTTTTTTAATATTAGTATTTGTATTTGTTTTGGTTTGGCTATATTAAAAAGTTATATTTTCCTGTAATATTACTGTACTTTTACGATAGCCACTGTGGAATGCAATCCATGGTGGAGGGTATATAAATTTCGGCCCGGCCGAACTTAACGCCGTTTTTACTTGTTTCATTTTAACTAACATGGGCGTTGTTCTGGGCGGAATTCAACAATAAATTGTTTTTGACTTAATTTGACAATGACGGGATGTGTGCGAAAATTCAAGGTCCTAGCTCTCTTCCTTCTAATTATTGCCGCAACTTGTATGAAAATATTCCACTGTGCGACGGCTTGATTTAGTAAAAAATTTTCAATAAAAAAATAATAACGTTGTCCAGTTAAGAAAGCCAAAATAAAGGGTGGCCTAAGTAACATTTTAAATTTGAGCTAATGATTACTTTGATAGAATAATATTCATTTTTATTTTCAGGTTTATGTTTGACTTTGCAAAATGTGACTCATACGCTCGAACAAAATTGAGAACTATTAAAAAGTTACTTCCAAAGTAGTGAGTCTTTAACGCAAACTGTAAGAAATTTAAGTAGAAATATTTCATGTTTTCAGATGAAGCTTATTTTTATCCCGGTGGCTATGTCAATAAGCAAATTTGCCGCATATGGGTTTCAGAGAACCTACACGTGACCATTAAAAGCCACAACGAGTCACTGTTTGGTGTGGATATTGGGCATGTATTGAAAGATCGATGAGGTACTGCCGAGCCGGTCGTGGTAGTCATATCAATGATATTGTGTTGCGCTATTAAATAACAAAGTTAAGCCTTTCCAATAAAAGCAGAAATTTTAAAATTTAATCGGTAATTTTTTACAGTCGATTCTTATTTAAAATTTGCAATGACCCACCCTATATATCGGAAAATGTTACACATAGCCCTTCGGCAAAATGTTTCGAAATTTCAACACCTTACCTAAAGAAACAAATTATGTAATTCTTACCGATCATAATTCAATGGTCGTGTGCTGTATAATTGCATGCTTTGTAGTTCTTGGAAATATGAATATACTTTTAATAAAGTTATATGATTCGACTTTATTTATAATTGATTACACAGATGGAATAATTAACCGAGGATATTTGCTTTGTCTGTATTAATACAATGGCATATGTACAATGTCGCAGCGGCGACAATCATGAGTGGAAAGGCCTTGAAGAGGGCACAGTATCTTACAATTTAAGTAGAAACTTATATGGCGAAAGTGGGTCAGATCTGTTCAGATTAAGATACAAATTACAAATATCACTTTCGATTTGACTTTGTCCGCTCTAGAAAACATATACGTTAACCGATTTTCATTAAATATGGCACAATACCTAATATTTCGACTATAAATATATTCGATGAAAGTGGGCCAGATCGGTTCAGATTTATATATAGCTCCTACATTTATATAGGAACCATAAATATGAATCTGAACCGATCTCACCTATTTTAACCATAGGTATTTGAAATATAAGGCTTTGTGCCAACTCTGAAGAAAATGCCATTACCATTTGTGGTTTCTAGAGTGGAAAAAGTCAAATCGGGAACGACATTTATATGGGAGTTATATACAAATGTGGACCGATCCCACCCACTTGTACCATAAATATTTTTATTATAAATAAGAGATATTGTGCAAAATTTGAAGAAAATTGATTAACGTATGTGATTTCTAGAGCGAAAAAAGTCAAATCAGGAATGAGATTTATATGGGGCTATATCGAAATATGTACCGACTTGCTTCAAATTAAATAGGGTTCGTCCTTGGCCCGCAAAACTTACTTGTGCCAATTCTAGTTATGATCGGTCATTAATTGCAATTGTTCTTTAATTACCAGAGTAGATGGTCAGACAGATGGACGGACAGGCGAAAGGATGATCAAACGGACGAACGGGCATGCCTAAATCGATTCTAAGACGATCGGTATAATAAACAATGGGTCTATCTCGCTTCCTTCTGGGTGTTACAAACAAATTTTACTTTGCACCAGATTGTAAAAACATCATCAGACATGAATTCATTATGTACTTCAGACATTGGTATAGGAGTTATAAAGCATTTAATTTTACCTAGGATAGAGACAATTGTGTGGGAGGTACTAGAAGAGGCATGTATATTTTTTTACGTTTAATCTGATTATACAAATATTTTCAAATACCAAAACGCAACTGTTTGGTAGCCAGATCGATTTTATTTTGACAAGATCTTATGTAACTTTTTTTGAGAAATACCAGAAAAGGTGTGGCAATTTATAAATACATAAAAGCATTCAATATTTCACAATATTCATCATCCGTATAGAAGTTATAACAGCTTTAATTTTACGTAGGGACGTGTCAAAACTCGCCATATTTTGTACAGTTACAGTGATTATAAAAGCTTTATTAACTACCAAATTATAGCTGATTCCTAATATCCCTGTGGTATTAACATAGTTTTAATTTATCGTAGAAATATGTGCCAAATATGTAGGAGATACCAGAAGGGGCGCACAGTGTAATATTTTCATACAAGCTGCGGCAATAATTAGAAGGGATAGAGCTAGAACATTGAAATTTCGCACACATCCCTTATATCGTCAAATTAGATAAAAAATATTTTTTTTGTTTAAATTCGCCCACCTCCCATGTAAGTTAAAATGAGAAAACGTCATAAATTTCCTATTTCAATATAAATGTGAATACAAATCATCACCAGTGATTTCATTTGAGTCCACAATTATTATTGTCCGGCTTAAGGTCTCAAGTAAATAAAAACAAGATGTTGTTTGTTTATTATTTTATTTTTCAATTTTGTTCCCGATATTTCGAACGACTTCGTCGATCATCCTCAGGGGCGTTACACTAAACAAATATACATAAGAATAGCAATCAATATACAAACAATTTTTAAACAATTAATATAGTTACATTTTAAAAAACAAACGATCCAAACGTGCACAGTGGGCTGCAAGTGCAGTTTTTTGCTCTAATGGTTTGTCAAGTGCTTTTAGGTCAGATTTATGAGAAGAAAGTCTAGTTTTTAATTTTGTCTTTGTAGTACCAACATATACTTTATTGCATAAGTTGGACTTGTCACCATTACACTTAATTTTATATACTACGTCCGTTCTGTCTTCTTTTTTTATTTTGTCTTGCTGAATAAATTGTTGACCGTGTTGTGAGATTTTTGGGCTAATTCATATTTTTCTTTGTCGTATAAGTCTGAGTTTTTGAATCTTTCCGAGAATCCGGGTATATATGTTATAGTCTTGTACAGCTTTGTTGGTTTTTCTATGTGGCTTTTGGGATTTTGTACATTTCTAATTAATTGTCTTATTGTTTTTATGGGAAAGTCATTTCTTCTTAAAATATTTTTAATTTTCTCTATGTTATTTTTGTGGAAGTCCTCATCACTTATGTCTAGTACTCTTCTGATAAAATTGGTGTTAGAAATTGTCCTTCTTGGGTGTTTCGAATAAAAGTTAATTAATCGGCCTGAAGATGTGGGTTTTTGATACCAGTATAGTTTTATGATGTTAATCGTTGACACACGGCTATTATAGCTTTATATTAACTTAAGATTAATATCGACCCAATATTACATGCGCTCGCACGTCATAAAACCTTACAACCCTAAAGTATGCTTTAAACAAATTTTCCTAAATACATTAACAGTGAACAATGAAGAAAGTATTTCTTCATTTTTGGCTTAGAAGGTTTTACCATTTCAGTAATTAAATCGTTGATGGCAGCTATAATCAGAATATTCATTTTAAAACGAAGAAAAAATCTTCGTGCGTGATTCAACTATTTTCCTTCGTGAACGTGAGTCAGAAATCACGCATGCGCCCATCTCTACTTTATACGCGTATTAACAAGCCTGCTAAGCACAACATTCCGCTGCTGTGATCCAATTAAAAGCGTATGAGTGATAGTTATGGTAGTGGTTGCTTCGCAACCCACGCATTGTGTCTGCACTTTCTGTTATCCAATATGAGACAAAAACTCGTTCGCTTGATTTAATTTTGGAACTTGCAAAGAATTCCAAACTATAAGTAAAAGGAAAGGGTATGTGGATTGCATTGGATATGTAGGAAATAAAATTTACATATACGCGTATATATTATCACATATTATTCCGACTTATTATTAGTAAAGTAGATAAAAGTATCTTCTACATAATCAATATTTATAGATGAACTTTTTCACATATTAAGCTTAACATCGTGAAATGGTGATTGGTAGTTTGGAGTGAGCATAGTTTTCCTTCATAACGTAATGTTTCTCTTGTTAACTGATATTTCAAATATTTTTGTAATAGGATGCAAGAAAATGTATTACTAACCTTTTAGAGTGGGTAAATTTTAAGAGCCGATGTTGATTTTGAATAAAACAAAAATTATTTAGGAAATTATTGTCATTTCTTTTTATTATGATAATATTCGTATGTAACAAAATAACGGCCATCGACCTCGGCGGCACACCTCCATCCGATGATCCAAATTTGCGATGACGCTGAGGCATAATTGAGGTTATATGCCGTTAATGTGCCGAATTATCTCATCCTTTAGCTCCGGAATTGTTGCTGGCTTATCGACGTACACCTTTTATTTCAAATAACTCCAAAGAAAGAAGTCAAATGGTGTCCAATCACATGATCTTGACGCCCAATTGACATCCCACCACGTGAGATAACACGACCATTGAATTTGTCGCGCAAAAGAGCCATTGGTTCGTTAGCTGTGTGGCAAGTGGCACAGTCCTGTTGAAGCCACATCCATATCTTCCAATTCGGGCCATAAAAAGTTCGTCATCATCCCACGATAGCGAAGACCATTCACAGTAATTGCCTGACCGGCCTCATTTTGGAAAAAATACGACCCGATGATAGGCTGGCGGCCATAAACCGCACCACTCTTTGTGGGTGCATTGGTTTTTCGACAATCACTCTTGGATTATCATTCACCCAAAAGCGGCAATTCCGCTTATTGACGAATCCACAGAGGTGAAAATGTATCTCATCACAGAAGATGATTTTCTTCGAAGTGCACGATATCCTTTTTTGAATAACTTTAACGATTGTGTGTCTTTCCATGGTTCAAATTGAGTTAGTCTGAAATTGAGAAATGTCAAGTGAAATGCAGAAAAAAACTTGACGTTTAGGTGTGGTTTACATTCCACATCGGCCTTTTCAGTTTAAGCACACTATATTATTACGAATTTTATCAAATATTTCAGTTCATTTTAGAGCAAAAAATCTCTTTGCACCAATTTCTTCCGTTTGTCATAATATGCATTGTTAGCTACTCAAATTTAAATGTGCATCTATATTTTATAGAATGCAAATTTATTTACAAATGACATGGTAACATTTATTAATTGACTGTACACTACCGCCGTCATGGCGCATGATTTCTGGCCCCACAAAATACCCGAACTCATTTGGTCAATAATTCTAATATAAAATATTCTACTTCAATTTACTACGTCACTAACTTATAAATTCAAAATTGTAATGCGCTTCCGTTCTACTTTCGGCACTGCAATCAAAAAACTTTGAATTTATCATAAATAAACACTTTGCTCTATTTTCCTTGCTAACTATGCAGGAAACGCATAACGATAACCTTAACTACGAAAGAGCAACGAAGCGATGCACGATTATACTGCTTTCAGCGAATGGAAGAAACAAAAATAGTTGAAACGACATTTCCTTTATTTAAAGTGCATTTTTAAACAACGACAAAAGTTTAATGAGCACACCGATATGTCCGTAAGTTCGGTGAAAATTCCACGCAAGTCACGGACGAAGAAAAGAACAACTGGAGACGTAGTTAATTTTGGCCGGTAAATGTCTTAAAATCTGTTACTTGCACTTGAAATAAACCAAATTGGAAAAATACATAAACTATCAGAAAACAAGTAAGGAAAGGCTAAAGTCGGGCGGGGCCGACTCTATGATACACTCCACTTTCTATCCGAATACAATTCAATTCGGTGAAAAAGTGAAAACTGTAAATGTATGTGTTTGACAAAAAATGTTAAATCGGAAACGACATTTGTATGAGGATATATTGAAACCTGGAACGAAATAGGTGAAATATAAAATGTATAGTTTGGCCAAAATCAGTTAAACTTTTGGGAGCAACATTTGTATTTGGGCTATATTGAAATGTTAACCGATCTTACCCACTTTCACCATAGTTTTGTTTAGTTGGATAAGATTTTGTGCCAAATTTAAAGAAAATCGGGTGCAATAAGTGGGTTCTAGAGTGGAAAATGTCAAATCGGGGGCGTCGTTTGTTTGGGGGCTATATCTAAATCTGAACCGATCTTACCCAATTTCTGCATAGGTGTTTCTAGTTGGATTATAAGATGTTGTGCCAAATTTAAAGAAAATCGGGTACAATATGTGGTATCTAGAGCGGAAAAAGTCAAATCGGGAGCGACATTTGTATGGGGGCTATAGCTAAATCTGAACCGATTTGACCAATTTTCACCATAGATGTTCCTAGTTTAAATATAAGATGTTTTGTAATATGTGGTATCTAGAGTGAAAAGAGTCAAATCGGGAGTGAAATTCGTATGGGAGCTATATCTAAATCTGAACCGAATTTCTTCAAATTAAACAGCGTTCGTCCTTGTCCCGAAAAACTTCATTTTGCAAAGTTTCATTTCGTTATGTCTACAATTGCGACCTGTATCGTGATTACAAGAATAGATGGACGGACGGACGGACATTGCTAAATCGACTCAAAAAGTGATTCAAAGTCGTTCGGTATAATTAACAATGGGTCTATCTCATTTCCTTTTGGGTGTTAGAAACAAATGCACAAAGACATAATACTCTCGTGGAGTGTATAATTAACAATTAAAGAGGCGTTAAGTTCGGCCAGCCAAACCCTCCACCACTGAGTGCATTCCGTAGTATTGCCGGTAGATCAGAGGCGGTTGACTTTACAAAGAAGTGAAATAACATATTTTGAAAATTGTGATATTTTTAATGCGCATTACTATATTTCTTTGCTATTTCATGCCCCCAAACTGAAACTTACTTGCTTGTTTTTGTTTGCATTAAGGCACATACAATTTTTTATATCTTTACTGAAAGTGCGATTTTTGTTGAAGGTAACTATAATATTGTACTCTAATTCGAATTCGATCACACCCACTTATATGTTCGACTAAAGGCAATTATAAATTCACTGTTTCTGTGCATGCGATATTCACAACACATGCAGCCGTTATGATTACCATTAAGTAGACATCTATTATTTTCAAAGGATCTAAAAAAAGGATCTAAATTATGTCATGTTCGAGTTTCAGCAAAATTTTGGTTACATAATGTAGGTTATTCGTTAGACCCTGTTCCACAGAGAGGTATGCAAATTACAGGAAATGTCAATTTAACAAATTTTTCTGATGCATTAAACATGTAGTTACGCTATCAGACAGAAGGTTTGTTTCATTTTGTTGTCTACTGTATCACAATGTAAATAGACCTTTGTGGCGTATGATTGTTATTTGAATTGATTTGTCACTGACTTTTATAAACAGCACGTAACTCTTATTTGGTCGCAGATCACGAATATCAAAACAAAATGTAAAATTTATTTATATGGAGAATACAGTCTTACCGTTTCTTCTAAAACTTTCGATTCGTGTGAGTTTCCACGAATTTATTTTTTGCTCATTGGGCTACTTTTGGAGATAAGATTTATAGGGGCATTACTTTATAAAAAAACCAAATATTGAATATTATTTGTTTAATTTTTTATTGTCAAGAAAAAAATATTTTTCTTAATTAAATTAATTTTTAAAAATCCTTTCTATAGTAACCTCTATTGATCACCATATTGATTTTGAAGGTCCTCTGTTTCATTATGCCTAATGCACAATTGTAGTCTGTCGCAATTTGTATACCCTCCAGGATGGGCGTATACTAACTTTGTCATTCCGTTTGTAACACCTTGAAATATCGACCTGAGACCCTATAAAGTATATATATTCTTGATTGTCATTCTATTCTAACTCTAAGACGATCTAGCCATGTCCGTCCATCTGTTGAAAGCACGCTAGCATCTAAACAAAAGAAGCTAGGACGTTCAAATTTTCCATAAATGCGTCTAACGCGTTGATCGGTTGGGATTGAAACTGGGCGAAATCGGCCTAAAGGGAAATATTTTTCCCTCACAATGACTAAAAATACCCATAATAACCCCTAATATTTTAGAGTATTTAAGCATATTCTTTTAATATCTCTGATTATACTTACTTGATATTGAGTATGCGCATTCCCTCTATAACAAAAACGTGCACCATAAAGTGATTTTTGTTCGTAGGGGGTGAAATGGGGCAAAAAGGGATAAAAATGGTACATATTAAATGACAACAGCTAGAAACACTAAATTCGGTGTGTACATTACCCTAATTAAGTAGGTACATAATATAAAAGTATTTTTCCAAATTCGCACTTATAAGGGGTAAAATGGGAATAGAGGGATAAAAATTGTACCAAACGTTTGACTGCACCTAGAATAATGAAATCCGATGTATACATTTATCTGACTGCGTAAACACGTAATATAAACGGATTTTTCGAAATTCGTACTTATTGCAGTTAAAATGGGAAAAAGGGGATACAAATAGTACCATCCAAATGACCGCAGCTAGAATCATGGAATTCCTCTGACTGCGTAGACACGTAAAATAAACGGATTTTTCAAGGGATACAATGGGTACGGAGGGATAAAAATAGTACGAACTAAACGACTAAAGCTAGAATGATGAAATTTGGTGTGTACATCCCTCTAATTGCGTAGACACGTAAAATAAAGAGATTTTAGAAAGTCGTACTCTTAAGGGGTAAAACAGGAAAGAGGGGATGAAATGATACCGACCAAATGACCGCAGCTAGAATCAAGGAATTCGTTTTATACATTCCTCTGACGACATAAACACGCAAAGTATATATTTTTCCAAATTTGCACGTTTTTACTTTCACGCCAAAAGTTGGTTGGATTATGAAGTTAGTTTAGTTTGCACTATGTACGTGAGATAATGTATTTTCAAAATTTGTAGTTTTGGAATTAAAAGAGAATGGAAATACAACCAACTGTGCACCAACTATCTACGAATATTTATGGTATTTAAATTTTTTGAAAATATAACAAGTAAGGAAAGGCTAAAGTCGGGCGGTGCCGACTATATGATACACTCCACTTTCTATCGGAATACAATTTGATTCAGTAAAAAAGTGAAAACGGAAAAAATTTTTGTATGTTTCCTAATCACAGGTTAATATGACCTGGTCCAATTTGTCAAATCGAGAATAATATTTGTTTCGGGGCTATATCCAAACATGGAATGAGGTGACTAACTTTCACAATAAGTTCTTCCAGTTGAAGTATAACGTGTTATGCTCAATTTTAAGAAATTCTCGGAATATACACAGTTTCTGGGGGAGCGAAATTTGAATGGGAGCTATATATAAATCTGAACCGATCTGACTTCTTTTCACCACAGGTTTTCCTAGTTTAAATATAAGATGTTTTGCCACTTTTGAAGAAAATATGTGGATTCTAGAGCGGAAAATTCAAATTGGGAGCGACATTTGTATGGGGGCTATATCTAAATCTGAACCGATTTTACCCACTTCCTGCATAGGTGTTTCTAGTTGGATTATAAGATGTTGTGTCAACTTTAAAGAAAATCGAGTATAATATGTGGTTCCTAGAGCGGGAAATATCAAATCGGGAGCGGCATTTGTATGGGGGCTATATCTAAATCTGAACCGATCTTACAGAATTTCTGCATAGGTGGTTCTAGTTGGATTGTAAGATGTTGTGTCAGATTTAAAGAAAATCGGGTACAATATGTAGTTTCTACAGCGTAAAATGTCAAATCGGGAGCGACATTTGTGTGGGGGCTATATCTAAATCTGAACCGATCTTACCTAATTTCTGCATATGTGTATCTAGTTTAATTATAAGATGTTGTGTCAACTTTAAAGAAAATCGAGTATAATATGTGGTTCCTAGAGCGGGAAATATCAAATCGGGAGCGGCATTTGTATGGGGGCTATATCTAAATCTGAACCGATCTTACAGAATTTCTGCATAGGTGGTTCTAGTTGGATTGTAAGATGTTGTGTCAGATTTAAAGAAAATCGGGTACAATATGTCGATTCTAGAGCGGAAAATGTCAAATCGGGAGCGACATTTGTATGGGGCTATATCTAAATCTGAACCGATTTGCCCCAAATTAAACAGCGTTCGTCCTTGATCCACAAAACTTACTTGTGCCAATTTTTGTTAAGATCGGACTATAATTGCCACCTGTAGTTTGATTACAACAATAGATGGACAGACAGGCAGACGGACAGACAGACGGACATTGCTAAATCGACTCAGAAAGTGATTCTAAGTCGATCGGTATATTTAACAATGGGTATATCCTGCTTCCTTTTGGGTGTTACAAACAAATGCACAAAGCCATAATACTCTCGTGGAGTGTATAAAAATATTATATTTATTTATAAAATTATTTTTTCAATATTTGAATTTGTTTTGGTTTGGTTATATTAAAAAAATATATTTTCCTCTTATATTACTGCACTTCTACGGAAAGCGACATCATCTGTGGAATGCAATTCAAGGTGTAGGGTATATAAAGTTCTGCCCGGCCGAACATAACGCCGTTTTTACTTGTTCCTATTAGTTATGGTACGGCACTCCTATATAAAATCAACAGCCTCTATTTTGCCGGCAATACCATGGAATGCACTCCATGACGGATGCTATATAATACTTGGCCCGACCGAACTTTACGCCACCTTTTTACTTGAATTCTCTTCCATTTTGTGACAAAATCTATGTGTGTGTCTCTGTGGATTGGCCCCCACTCTGTTGCGATCCGTTTTGATTTTGTGTAATTTGCAAACATTTGCATAATTCCAATTCGATTCGTTTGTTTTGTCGTTATGTTTAAATTACATGATGTGAATTTTTTGATACTGATTTGCTACAATCAACCTCCTTACTCCCGCAGCAGTAGCAAGCGCTCCAGATTTCCGGTTGTTTTTCGCTTTCGATGTATTGGCTTCTTTTTGGGGAAATTCCGTTGTTGTAATCCCTCCCTTTGGCATGGGATGGCATGGCATGTTGGAATAAAATTAGCTGAAGAAGGCAAAATTAAAGCTTCTTTTAAATCCTTCTTAACCGAAACATAAGAAATAATACAAACATTGGAGACTTTGCGTATGAAGGATAAATGGGAGACGTAAAGTTGAAATTTTCTGTTTTTATTTTCGGCAGCATGCACGCACGCACAGACACATAGTAAACGAGGGGGTTATGGAAATTTGACCACGGCAGAGTTTTTATAAATTTTTGAAACAATTAGGATAACATTTCTAAATATAGTCGTAATAAACTTTAATTAAAAGAAATAAGGAAAAATAAACTCTCAATCTTATAACAAGGTTGTATTACCTATGATATTTGAGATATTAGGGAAATAATAGCTTGTGGTGGCTGTCAGAATGGAAGCATCTGGCTAAATTATACAATAAGATCAAACTGAGTTTCTTCTTGTGCCCAAATAGGGTGGGGTTATATCAAAACATGAAGCGACATGTTCTTATAGCACAAAAGTAATAAGTAAGGAAAGGCTAAAGTTAAAATAAAAGACGTTCTATCAAATTTGATAAAAAATTGTTACATTATGTGGTTTCAAGAGCAGAAAAAGTCACATCGGGAGCGAAATTTGTATTGTGGCTATATATAAATCTGAACCGATGTGACACCCATTCACCACAGACGTCTCTAGTTGAAATATAAGGTGTTTGCAAAAGGTGTTTGTAGGGGGTAAAATGGCCCAAAAAGGGATAAACATCCAACCTTCGTCCTGACTAAACGGCAGTAGCTATAACCATGCATTCCTTGCAATGACCATGCAGACGAGCTACAAAAAGGGATTTTTCGAAATTTGTACCTTTAAGGGGCGAGCGGGATAAAAATGGTACCAACTAAAGTATTACACCTAGAATCGTGAAATTTTGTATGTAAATTCCTCTGACCATATAGAAACGAAGTAGAATTTGATTTTTTCGAAATTTGTACTTTTAAGGTGCGAGCGGGACAAAAGGGATAAAAATGGTACCAACTAAAGTATTACACCTAGAATCGTGAAATTTGGTATGTAAATTCCTCTGACCATATAAAAGCGAAGTAGAATTGGATTTTTCGAAATTTGTACATTAAGGGGCGAGCGGGACAAAAGGCATAAAAATGGTACCAACTAAAGTATTACACCTAGAATCGTGAAATTTGGTATGTAAATTCCTCCGAACATATAAAAGCGAAATAAAATTGGATTTTTCGAAATTTGTACCTTTAAGGGGCGAGCGGGATAAAAATGGTACCAACTAAAGTATTACACCTAGAATCGTGAAATTTGGTATGTAAATTCCTCTGACCATATAAAAGCGAAGTAAAAGTGGATTTTTCGTAATTTGTACTTTTAAGGGGCGAGTGGGACAAAAAGGAATAAAAATGGTATCAACTTTAGTATTACAGCTAGAATCATGAAATTTAATATGTAAATTCCTCTGACCATGTAGAAGGGCAGTAAAATTGGATTTTTCGAAATTTGTACTTTTAAGGGGTGCATGGTGTACAGTCCTTTAATTACTTAAACACGGAACATAAATGGATATTTCAAAATTTGTACTTAAAAGGAGGCTACGTCCCGACAAGAAATAAATGTGTTACCAAATAAGGTATATATTTTTAGGGGAAGCAAAAACACATGTTACCTATAGTGGTTTTTCAAAATGTGTACTTTTTGGGAAAGTGGTGCAAAAAGTTATAAAGTAGCTGGCTGCATCTAGAAACATGAGATTGTGGATATAAATGGTCGTAATTTTTTGTCCAAAACTTGGTAGAAAATGATAAAAATTATACATACGAAGGAGTTTAGCTAAAATAGTGCATATCGACAAGCACATTCCTTTGACTGTGTATGAGCGCTATCTAATAGGGGGTTTCCAAATTACTATTTTAGATTTATCTATATCCACCAAAAAAGGAAATTAAATAAATATTATCCAAAAACAGAGACGTATACAATTAACAAATAACAAGCTTTTTCGCGTGCGAAGCATCGGGTACTGCTAGTATTTTAATAAAATCAGTTAAAATATGTGGTCTCTAGAGCGGAAAAATCGAGAACGAAATTTGTATGGTGGCTATATCTAAATCTGAACCGATTTAATTCATTTTCACCACAGTTGTTTCTTGTTGAACTTTAAGATACTGTGCCAAATTTTAAGTAAATCGAGGAAAATATATGGTTTCTAGAGCGTAAAAAGTCAAATCGAGAGCAACATTTGTATGTGTGCTTTATCAAATTCTGAACCGATTTGCTTCAAATTAAATAGCGCCCGTCCTGGGTCCGCAACACTTACTTGTGTCAATTTTTGTTAGGATCGACTTGTACTTTGATTACCAGAATAGACAGACAGACGGGCATTGTTAAATCGACTCAGAAAGTGATTCTAAACCGTTCTGTATAATAATCGATGTGTCATTCGCGTTTCCTTTTGGGTGTTACAAACAAATACAAAAAGACTAATACACTAGTGGAGGGTATACAAAATGGATGTCAGAAGTAAAATGTAAAATTTTTTAGTTTCAAAACACGAATTTCTCATTCGAATTGTCATTCCGTTTGGAACACCTTGAAATATTGACCTGAGACCCTATAAAGAATATATAAATTATTGATCGTCATAAAGTTTTAAGACGATCTAACAGTCTGTTGTATTTATAGAGATTGCGTGAAATGAGGTTAAGTATACATATGCAAGGTGGCTGTTGAATTATGCTATTGAAAGAGTTTTTGTTTACAGATGTGCGTCGAAAGTGTATCACTTTTGAACACTGTGCGGTATGAACAATGTGGCACAACTCGTCGCAAAGTGAAGACCTGCTATAACAGAATTGCACCGAATATTCCCCAATTAGTTGATTTCCAAATTCGTGATTTAAAGCAATTTATTCGACTAAGAATTGAGTCAAGTCCGGCTGCAGCTCTTTAGGCAGCTATGAATAATTCATGTAGCTCATACGCACGGAGCACGGAGGACATTTAAATTCTATTATTAAAAGAAAAATATGAAAAAGTATGAAAGCAAATTTCAAATGAACAAAGATGAAATAATTTGTACGATTTAAAAAATATATGTTTGATTTTTAGAGGTATTGCAGTATATCTCTATTATTTTTTTTTAAGCTTCTATTGCCATCCACAGTGTTTAAAAATAAAATTATATCGGCAAAAATTCAATAATTCTTGATCTAGTAAACATTTTGGAGTTCTGTAAACACTAAAATTAGGCAATGGCCCAATAGATATTAACATATATGTTATTAACATTTAAATCGATTTAAATGAAAAGTAAATTTTTTGTATTTTTGTTTATATGTTTTTTTACATATTTGTACGAATTTGTTAATAATGCGGAAAAATAAAATTTTCTTATTACAAATTTTCAGCTTTTATAGATTTTTAAAGTTAAAAAAATAAAAAAACAAGCAGGAAAAGGCTAAAGTCGGGCGCTGTCGACTATATGATACCCTTCACTTTCTATCCCACGAAGAATTTTTGCATGGATATAGGTCACATGGACCGATGTAACCCCCTTTCTCCATAGGTGTTTCTAGTTTAATGTTGTCGGCGCTACATTAAAATGTGACCCACCTTCACCATACGAGCTTCTAGTTGAAATAAAGGGTGATTTTTTAGCTATTATCTTTTTGGCAACACTGGTTTAAACAGCTGAAGCACGTTTCGTGTTTTGTTTCACTGTCAAACATCTTCAGTTTGGTCTATAATTTAACCATGAATCGTCTTACAAACGAACAACGCTTGCAAATTATTGAATTTTATTATCAAAATGCGTGCTCTGTTAAGAAAGTTCATCGCGAAAAATTGTGTCCAGCGACGAAGCTCATTTTTGGCTCAATGGGTACGTAAATTGGCAGAATTGTCGATTTTGGAGTGAATATCAGCCAGAAGCATTGCAAGAGCTACCAATGCATCCAGAAAAAGTCACAATTTGGTACGGTTTATGGGCTGGTGGCATCATTGGACCGTACTTCTTCAAAAATGATGCGAATCGTAACGTAACTGTGACTGGTGAGCGCTACCGTGAGATGATATCCAAATTTTTTTGCTCAAAATTCAAGAGCTTGACTTGCATGACATGTGGTTTCAACAAGACGGTGCCACATGCCACACAGCACGCGCAACAATGGACTTATTGAGAGGCGAGTTCGGTGAACATTTTATTTCACGTTCGGGACCGGTCAATTGGCCGTCTAGATCGTGCGATTTAACGCCTTTAGACTATTTTTTGTGGGGCTATGTTAAAGCTCATGTCTACACAGACAAGCCCGCTTCAATTGACGTATTGGAAGACAACATTGAAGCATTTATTCGTGAGATACCGGCCGAAATGTTGGAAAGAGTATGCCAAAATTGGACTAAGCGGATGGACTATTTGAGGCGCAGTCACGGTCAAAATTTGCTTGAAATAATCATTAAACATTAAATTATATGGACCGTACTATCGATTCAAATAAAGATTTCATGCATTTTTCGGAATTTTATGTGTTTTTTTTTTTTTGAAAAACTTTCTTTTGCTTTTCAAAAGTCACCCTTTATAACGTGATTTGACAAATATGAACAAAATCGCTTAAAATACACGGTTTCAATAGGGGAAAAACTCAAACCGGGAGCGACATTTGTATGGGAGCTATATTTAACTATAAACCGATCTGACTCACTTTCACCACAGATGTTTCCAGCTAAAATATAAGGCTTTGTGCCAAATTTGAAGAAAATCGGTTAAATTATGTGATCTCTAGAACGCAAAAAGTTAAATGGAGCCCGAAAGTAAGGAAAGACTAAAGTCGGTCGAGGCCGACTATATGATACCCTACACATTCTACTCCATTACATTTTAATTCGGTGAAAATGTGAACGACATTTGTATGGGAGCTATATATAAATCTTAACCGATCTCATCCACTTTTAGCATAGATGTTTCTAGTGTAAATGTAAGATATCCTGCCGAATTTGAAGAAAATCGGTTAAGGTATGTGGTTTCTACAGCGGTTAACCTCAAATCGGAAGCGAAATTTGTATGGGAGCTAAATCTAAATCTGAATCCATTTGACACATTTTTGTCACAGATGTTTCTGGTTAAAATATGAGGTGTTGTACCAAATTTGATCAAAATCGGTTAAATTATGTGGATTCTAGAGCAAAAATGTTAAATCGGGTGCGACATTTGTATGGGAGCCATATATGTGATAAGCGTGACCGACTTTGATGAAGCTTCTTAATTCCCTCAATTGCATTAAGAACATGATCGATGCCAAATTTCATCACTCTACAAATACTCCATATAGCTTTTGCACTCCCACTGTGACTTGCGAAATAATTTTCAAAAATTTGCAAACGACGCTCTGTCTATGTTCTATGCATGATGAAATGGTGAACAAACTCGAACATAATTGGTAATAGTAGCTTTGCTAGATCCGATAACATTTTGCCACTTTCATCGTTATCCGAAAATTTAAACTTTAAATTAATTTAAATTTACAATCAACTTCAATAAAGTAGCGTTTGACTTAATTGATGAATGTATGTGTAGTTTAAGTTTTGCTCAACATTAACCACGCTTATCATAGGGCACCGCTTCTTGAAGAAATCACAGATTTCTAGCAACACTCTTAAAAAGTTTAATGTCAACAACAGAATGGTGGTATCTCATCACCATCAACATGCCACATGCGAACAAAATAATCGGGGGAAACAAATAATATTCGTTCGAAATTTCGTCGTCGACATTCGTTGTAATCGCATGTTTCCCCCCCAAGGCAATTTTGCATGTGAAATCAAAGTAAACCAAAGTACGTAATTTGACAGAAGTTTCTCATATGCTCAGCGCATTTCGGCTTCCGTTTCCTTCCGCTTCAAGCCCATGTCCCAGACCGTACCCGTGCCACCGCCTCCTTCGTTGCGCGCTGCCTTTAAATGATGGTTTAACCATTTCAATTCATATGAAGTCACCCGCCGCTCCAGTCCTCATATGGCATGCATGAGCTGGGCGCGCGGGGCGGGGTGGGGTGGTTATCTTGACATTGTTATTTATGCTGCGATACTGTCTTTGTTTTCGCTGGTGTTCGGAGTGAGAAGGGAAAATATCGCACAAAAAATGCGACATTGTTATAAAATAGAAATAAGAAATAAACACACTAATACGAGCATACATATAGATACAGTTTCGAGACTTTGAATTAGTACCGACTGACCGAAATTCAGGTTATTGCCGAAACAGTGAAAAGATTTTTTAAATATCCATGTAATTTTTTTTATGTATATTAGGTCATATTACTCCTAAAAAATAGTTTAACTTTGGGTACTCAACAAATATTTCGCATAACAAGTGGTCGCAGTGATAAGTTGGAATTTAAAAAAAAAAAAAAAACAAGTTAAAAAGGCTTTAAGTTCGACCGGGCCGAATATTATATACACTCCAGCACGGAGTCCATTCCACAGTATTACCAGCAGATTAGAGGCTGCCAACTTTACATAGAAGTGCACTACCATATTATTATTATAATATTAATAGTATTCTACAATATATAAAAATAAAACTTCAAGTCGAATCAAAAAGAGAACATTAGGCATCAAACTTAAAAAATGTAATTAGCTAGAAACAATTTCCGTCAAGCCCGATTTTCCCCATTTGCAATTTCATGATTCCGGCTACAGCTTTAATGTCTGTACCATTTTGATAGAAATAGTTCTAATATTGAAGATTCAATATGTTACTGACTGGAATATACTCACCTAATTTTATGATTTTAGCTACAACCGTTTGCTTGATACCAATTGAAAGCGGAGTGAACCCTTTTCAATTTTGACCCTGATCAGACGAGTGCTAATACTGAATATCACAATTATGGTTTTAGCCCCTTGATTGGTGCCAAATTTAATCACATTTAAATACCGAAGGTACGCAGTCGAAGAAATGTACTCACCTAATTTCATTAACATAGCAGCAGCCGTTTGGGTGGTACTATTTTTATCCCCATTTGCTTTATGTTTCGCTTTAAAGTACAAATTTCGGATAAAATCTTTTTGTTTCGCATCTTCACAATCAGATGAATGTATTCACCGAATTTCATGAGTTCAACTTCAGCTGTTTTGTTGGTACCATTTTTATCCCTCTTTTCCAATTGTTTCCCTTAAAGGTACGAATTTTGACAAATCCCTCTATTTTACGTGTGTACGCAATTAGGGGGTGTACACACCGAATTTCATGATTCTAGCTGTTGTCGTATGATTGCTACCATTTTTATCCCTTTTTTGTCCCATTTTTCCCGCTAAAACTTTTATTTATTTTTTGGTGCTTTTAGACTACGCAACAAATTGCAAGCAGAAATAAAACAAGTAAGAAGGCGTTAAGTTCGGCCGGGCCGAATCTTATATACCCTCCACCACGGAGTGCATTCGACAGTATTACCAGCAGATTAAACGATGTCGACATAGAAGTACAGAACCATATTACGAAAATTGTGATATGTTTATGCACATTACTATATTTGATTACTATTTCAAACTATAATGTATACTTATGCGCACTGTTTAAAATCTACTACTATAAATAAATACAATGCTGTAATTGTGAAAGTGAACATGCCGAAAATATTAGGCGATTGTCAGTCGCCATTTGGTAGAAGCATTTTCAGATACAGACAAAGTGACTGCATTATTTTGATAAGAAAAGTACAAATTTTAAAGATATCCCCATTCGCCCCATTCTCCGCCCAAATGTACAAATTTGGAAAAAAAACCTTTTTGTTTCGAGTCTTCATAGTCAGACCACCGAATACACACCGAATATATACACCGAATTTCATGATATCAACTTCAGCTGCTTGGAAGGTCCCATTTGTATCCCTCTTTTTCAATTATATCCCTTAAAAGTACGAATTTCGAAAAATCCCTCTATTTTACGTGTTTATGCAATTAGAGGGATGTACACACCGAATTTCATATGCTTCCAAGCTACAAGAGAAATGTCCGCAACAAATTTCAACTGTATGAAAATCAGAAATGTAATTAATAAGCCAAGGCTACAAATATTTGTATACTATGTATATATATATATATTTATATATAATGGAAATAATACTTCAATTCATAAAGTAAATATAAGGCAGAATTCATAAATACCCTAAATATTGGGGGATAGAGAGTGTATTTTCAGCTGCAGTCCATTGGTTGGTTGTATTTCCATCTATTTTAAATTCAAAAGTATACATTTTGAAAATACATTATCTCTCACGTACGCAGTAGAAGACAACTTCACGATTCTGCCACTTTTTGTCGTAAAAGCAACAAAATAAAGTACGAGTCTGCTCCCATTGAATCCCTTGAAAGTACGAATTTGGAAAAAGGTTTTTTTCGTGTCACTCAGTCAGAGGAATGTATACCGCGAATTACATGGTTCTAGCTGCATTCATTTGTTTGGTACAATTTTTATCCCCTTTTTCCATTTACACCCTAAAAGTACGAATTTCGAAAATTTCCTTTATTTTATGTGTGTACGCAATCAGAAGAATTTTTACACCGAATTTCATTATTCTAGGTGCAGCCGTTTGGTTGGTATTATTTTTATCCCTCTATCCCCATTTAACCCCTTAAAAGTACAAATTTATCAAAAATACTTGTATATTATGTGTCTACTCTATTAGAGGTATGTTCACGCCAAATTTCGTGTTTCTATCTGTTGTCGTTTGATAGGTACTATTTTTATGCCTTTTCGTCCCATTTCGCCCCCTACAAATAAAAATCGCTCTATGGTGCCCTTTTATGCTATAAAGGGAATGCGCATTGCAAATATCAAGTAAATACAAGTTATTATGTTCAAAAAACATGCTGAAATACTCTAAATATTAGAGTGCGGCAAAAATTAGAAGGGATCGAGCTAGGACCTTGAAATTTCGCAGACATCCATTATATCTTCAAATTAGATCAAAACACAATTGTTTGATTAAATCCGCCCACAACCACGCCCACTTCACATGTAAATTAAAACAAGTAAGGAAATTCTAAAGTCGGACGGGGCCGACTATATAATACCTTACACCACTCCCAGCGTATATACCTCGCTTTGATTACTAAACCCAGGTATTTCACGGGAGCAATTTTATGTAGTTCATACAAATTATACAGTTACTATGAATACATCTTTAGTCAAATTTAATGAGTATATTTACCATAACAAATTACCATAAAGTAATTTATCCAATTTTCCAGCAGATATTCCGAGTAAAGTAAATATAACATGATATGGAAAAATTGATCAAGATACAGATTATACAGCGGAAATAGGATGAATCGGACGAACATTTGAAGGGGGCCTATAACAACACTTGAGGCCTGTGACATGCGCCTATATATTTCTCATTCACGGTAGGTATTCCTAGTTGAAACATAGAATGATTTGCAAAATTTGATGAATATCCGATGTAAGAAGTAGTTTCTAGAGCTGTAATGGAGCAGAATGGGGCCCATTTGGGTTATACCAAAGTATGGACATATGGGCATCTCCCAAACAAGTATGGAAAGGCTAAAGATGGACGGAGCCTACTATATGATACACTCCACTTTATATCCCATTACAATTCAATTCGGTTAAAATGTTAATCGGGAAGGATTTTTGTTTCCTGTAAATGTATGTGTTTGACAAAAAATATTAAATCGGAAAGGACATTTGTGTGGGGGTATATTGAAACCTTGAACGATGTGACCCGCTTTCACCATGTATGTTTATTGGTGAAATATAATATGTAAAGGGAGCAACATTAGTATTGGGTCTATATTTAAATATGAACCGATCTTACCCACTTTCACCATAGTTGTTTTAGTTGTATTATAGGATGTTGTAACAATTTTAAAGAAAATCGGGAACAATATGCGGTTTCTAGAGCGGGAAAAGTCAAATCGGGAGCGACATTTGTATGGGGGTTATATCTAAATCTGAACCGATCTTACCCACTTTCAGCATAGGTGTTTCTAGTTCGATTATAAAATGTTGTGTCAATTTTAAAGAAAAGGCAACAATATGTGGTTTCTAAAGCGGAAAAAGTGAAATCGGGAGCGACATTTGTATGGGGACTATATCTAAATCAGAACCGATTTCCTCCAAATTCAATGCAGATCGTCCTTGGTCAAAAAAGTAACTTCTGCCAAATTTCATGGCAATCGGACCACAATTGCGACCTGTAGAGTGCGAACAAGCTTAGATGGACAGCAGACGGACAGACAGCCAGACATCGTTAAATCGATTCAGATGGCGATTCTAAGCCGATCCCTATATTCAAAGGTGGGTCTAGCTCAATTATTTCTTGGTGTTACAAACATCCACGAAGTGGAGTATGGTATAATGAAAGAACGTCATAAATTTCTTATTTTAATTTATATTTGAATATAAATCGTTACCAGCGATTTCGTTTGAGTCCACAATTAAATGTGAATTGTCACATTGTGAATTGCGACGCCCAACGCTCACAGACAATTTTTGGTTTTTTACGATTTTCGAATTTTTTTATAAAAATTATTTGATTTTAGTTTTTTTTTTTCGTTTGTATTTTTTGGTCTGTAAGCAATATTTGATTTGAACGACTTTTCAACATCATTTCCTAAAGAGGCCGGGTTGATGTTGAAAAGTCGCTGTGAAGCCACCTGAACGAAACCTTTTGACAGGGTGAAAATCATGATAGTGGTTGTCTGCAGCCAAGTAATAAACGTCACCATGCCATTTGTAAATAAATTTGCATTCTATTAAATATAGATGCCATAAACCGTACATCCCTAAAGTATGTTTTAAATAAATTTTCCTAAATACTTTAACAGAGAACAATGAAGAAAGTGTTGTTTCATTTTTGGATTAGAAGGTTTTACCATTTCAGTAATTAACTCGATGTTGGCAGCTATAAGCAAAACATTATTTTTAAAATAAATAAATAAGACAAAAGTTTAATAATATTTATAAATCCAGAGGCAATCGTCAGCCTCGTGAATATAGTTTTATACTGTTGAAAATTACCAATACTGAATAAATACAACCTTCAGGTAAACCTCTGTCTGAAAAGGAAAGTTAAAACGTAATTACACTTTTTTAAATGCAAAAGTATACCTCAAGAGCTCATATTTTCTACGAACTAAACGACATTTCAATGTGATACATTGTTTCCGGGAAACATGCCAATAAAATAACCTCTCTGATGATGAAATTTGCAATTATTTTAGCATTTATGAACTTTAAATGCATACACAGCCAAAATTAACCACGATATTGGCAAAATCTTTTAGAATGTGCTTAATAGGAATATTCTTTGCAAAATTCAATCATTAAAGTTGAGATTTGGGCACATGGAATTTGGGAGTTTTTGCCGCTGATAATACTCTGTGCGGCGGCGTGGCTTTGACATGAACTCACTTGGTGTGTTG